>BSBK01004920.1:0-217500 GCA_027943335.1 Chamaecyparis obtusa | reverse complement strand
AGTATATGTACACAAATTTTAAAGTATATATAACTTGACTATAAATTTTTGGAACATTTGCATGTACATTAGGTTTTTGAGACGTAGCTAATGTCATTGATGAGTGGGGACATAAATGTGATGCAACATGTGATAATCCAAAAGCCTACAATTGCAAAAAAATAAGTACAAATCAAAGTTGTACATACATTAGTAAGCATATAAACACTTAAAATTAATGAATGGAAAATATACTACACGTATATGTGGCTGAGTCTTAGTGACCGGTGGGGTAGAGCACATGAAGAACTAGAAAACTCAGTGTTGCATGAAGCACCCTACAAAATTGCAAAAATATGTCAAACACATTATCAATTCAAGTTTTAATTGTCTAAAATTTAAATGTACTTAAATGTGTCTAGATCAAAGTGCATACCATGAACAAGGCACCAAGATCTCAAGGTGTGGATGTCATATAAAGAAGTTAATGGATGATATAGTGTCAACCCTCCTCTATTTACCAAAAAATCCACATGTTATGGTTCATATTTGTATAATTAGAGAATTTAATATTGCAATATAAATTATAATTAAATTTACCTCTGCGAGATGATCATTGTCTGAATAGAGAAAATCAACATATGATGTGATATCATCTCAAACATCACCATGTGATCTCATATCATTTTTGTTATTTTTAAATCATTGACCTCTTTATAAAAGAGGCCGCCAGCAAAATAGGCACACATGGACTCCCTCCATGATAGACAACTATCTACCTTAGACTTTAATGTCTATACAAAATCTACAATGCATTGCCTACTATCTACATGGCATACTAGCTAGGGGGGTGGATGAGGATCATGTATAATGGTATTGATGTCTCTCATAATGACATGTAGATCTCTCCTAATATTCTCTCTATACTCCTAAAGAGTAGGTGGAGGTGGAGGTGGAGGTGGAGGGGGGGGGGAGGTAGTGGTGCTTGTTTACCTACAAGCTCATCAATGTTAAATTCATCAATGGATATAATATGCATATATATAAAAACATGAACATTTATAATTAATATATAATTTATGTTTTACCTTACAAAGAGAGAATTATAATTAATTACAACATAATTTAGAAATATAAATTTAAAAATACAATAGAGAGAGAGAGAGAGAGAGAGAGAGAGAGAGAGAGAGAGAGAGAGAGAGAGAGAGAGAGAGAGAGAGAGTTTCTTGTTTTAGTTGCATCTAGGTTTTTATTTTCTACCTACGATTTCTTGTTTTAGTTGTGTTTATGTTAATATTTTTGTTTTCTACCTAGGGTTTCTTATTTTAGTTATGTCTAGGTTTATGTTTTTTTTCTACCTAGGGTTTCTTATTTTAGTTGTGGCTCGGTTTATGTTTTTTTTTACTTACTAGGGTTTCTTATTTCATTTGTGTCTAGGTTTATGCTTTTGTTTTCTACCTAGGGTTAAATTAAGTTTTAATAATTTTTTATATTTTTTAAGTTTGGTAGGATAATTTACAAAGTAAATTAAAACTAAAAATAACTAAATTAAATAGAAAATATAATTATTTATAAGCTAAATTAGATATAAACAAAGTTGTAACTAAACAATTATTTGTGTAACTATTTAAAAATAACATTAAACTACAACTTCGAATGAAAAAAAGAAAAGAATAATAGAGAAGAATAATTAAAAACAATGGTACATACCTGGAATTGGGAGAAAATTAGTTGAGTGGGTCGACGATAGTAGTAGAAACGTGCATCCATATGTCCAAAACCATGATCCTTTTTAGCAAGTTGTGAAAATGACTTGCAAAATGGTTAAAATAAATAAATAAATACATTTACAAAATGAGCACACATTTTTTGAAAATTGGGTGCCCATTTTGCTCCATACACTTGAAGCTAAATAAGAACCCAATTTTTAAACATGTGTCAATTTTATAAATACAGGTCAAGAACGAGCGCTTGATTTTTAAAAAATGGGTGCCTATTTCTTGTGCTAAAATATTTTGGCCATGGACTTCTATAGAATAAGCACCCAACTTTCAAAGTTTACCCAATAATATTTAGTTTTGAAATTATTTGAATATGATGTTGTTGTCAATCCACAATCTAATAAACTCTCTAGAATTAATGCTCCAAAACCTTACTTTTCTGATACCAAATATAGTATTTGAAACACGTTGAATAAATATAAATTTCTATGCTACAAAAAACATATAATTATTTTAACACACACAATAATCTTTGTTCATTCAAACCAATTAGATATTGTCTCTCATAATAGAGGTTTTTCCTTCATCTCAATATAAATCACACTTGCTTTTTGAACAATCAAGGGAACTCTTTATATGGTTTGTATGTCCTACAAATAGATAGTGAATTCAACTATTTTTCTGCATGAATTCAACACACAAAACAATACCATATTTAAGAATTCACACAAACTAACAAATTTAAAATAAATCTCCACATGATAAATAGTAGGGCTGTGAATGTCATACATAATTGGATGATATGGTAGATCTAGAGTAAAATGCATGCATGTCGTTGGACACCAACACCGTGTATGAACACTCCAATAAATAAATCACCCATATAATATAGAGCTAGTATGCATTTTATGCAATCCAACTATCCTTTAATCAAAATACAATTTAAAATACTAATGCAAGACTCGAAATTGAACAAAAAATTCTCTTGTTTTGATTTTATGCAAATTTCTTATATGATTGTATATAAAGATGAATAATCATTGAAACAATGTTTCTTCTCTACTTCGAGTTCTAAATCTTTCTCTAGTAGCATGACCCTTTCTAATTATTTCCCCTTGATGTCCTTGAAAGCTACATTCATGATGTTTTGTGTAGGCTTACTATCAAGATAAATTGCATATTGCTTATTTATAGCACACAATTTTATTTTTTTATAAAGCTAGTAAATACTATTATAATTATAAGAATATATTTCAATATTGAGTCCTCTCCTCTTATTTCAAACACTTATGTACATAGATGAAGTTCTCACATTCATAATCCTTGATCTCTTGATAATTTATAAATAAATACAAGAATATGAGGAGGTAGTTTGACCATTAAATAAGAAATAAAATTCAAGTTTAAAATCTTCTATACATATTTTAGTGTTACTGAATTGAGCATTCCTAGCCATGATAATGATTCTTAATATATAAGGAATTGATAATCTAGGATGTGCATACACTATACTATTATTGATATACTACTATCAGTATCAATATTTCAATTAGAATGTTGTCTTCTTGGTAATGTCTTTGTCTATAATTTATTATGCTTTCGAAAGCTATTGATAGCATTTTGATGATTATTTTGCATTCATAGAGTTTCATAAGATGTAGATGAGGAAAAGATTGTTGTAAGACACGATATAGAGATATAAAATATGTTTTATAAAAGAACATACTAATTGAAAATTAATTTTATTAAAATTATTTAGAGTGGTTTTAAAACATGTAAATGCATAATGTTTGCCTAAAACAATATTATCTACCAATCTTTTAATAGTTGTAAATCAGGAGAAGATGGTTGTGAGCTTAAGAACTGTAACTTACATATTCAAAATAATTTTATAAAATAGAAATATTATTAAATACTAATTATACATTAACATTATAGAAATTGATTTTAAAAATATATAAATACATAATATTTGCTCAAAATTATAAATATCTATATCTATCAATCTTTTAATATGCAGTGGTCTCAGATTCCCTTAGACGACAGGCTGCACTAGATTCCATAGCTCAGTTAACTATCAATTAAGATGCACTAGGCGTCGGCAATAAATTTTAAATCCTTTACAAACACAAAGAAATGCACGTAGATTGCTACTATTGCATCTTCGCAGAGCTTTATGTAATTAGGGACACACCAATTCCATGCGGAACATAGAAATAAAGCCCACTGGCTTGTCGTCTTAGTTGCTTTTGTTGACATACATTGTTGTTTGTCTTTTCATAGAATGCAACACATAATTTCAAGATAGCAATAATGTCTAATCAATTTATTATCTTAATTTGTATTTTTAAATGATTAATGATTATGAAAGTCTTAAATAAGTATAACTTTTCCACTTACCTGTTTAAGAGAATGAAAATATTAATAAGTAAAAAGTCATTGAGGTAATGAAACTAATTATAATAATAATTTATAGTTATATCTTATTATATTCATTATTCATATTTTTTTTGATCGGTAAAGGCCGAAGCCAGAAGTATGTATATTTATATGCTAAAAAATTTAAGATATACATAGTAAATCAATGCCTGAAACCAGTCAAACGATCTAAACAAGGGGTGCTGTAAATATGGAGCAACATAGCTTAGCTCCTAATAACATACATCTTCCAAAAAATCATCAACGGGGTATAGTCTTTAAAGACAAGACCATATGAAGAACATAAAATCAAACGATGTAAAAATCTGGAACCCATCTCCCCACAGTGACAAAATACCCAATTCGAAATATACCATTCTCCAAAGCTAGTAAAGATATTGCCAGAGATATGAGCATCTCCAACTCATCTCTGCCATCCCCGTACTGCCATCAATACTTGGAGAGGGAAAATGCCTGAACCTCTAATGAGATCGAAGTTCTCTCATCTTCAATATCTTAGTGTACTTAAGAAGAAGTATGCTGCAGATATGCTTTGGAGAATGAAAATTTAGGAAAAAAGGTAAATGATGACAGCTTAGCTTTTTAAATTGCTAACACGTCGAAATCCCGCCAGAGATAAGCTGACCTCCATCTACTAAAACTGACAATGTTGGAAGGAGAAAGTATGCCACCGCAGTACCATTGTAGAAAACTTGTGCAACAAGGCTTATTTTGAAAGTGCCCCAGAAGATGGTGAAGTGACCATCCCCTTTGTAGCGAAAAGCTGAGAAGCGTAAACAGATCAATGTAAAACCAAATTGGCATTCTCAGGATTACTGCTAATGCCAAAAAGATGACCGTTGCACTGGAATGTGTGCAATTCAATTTTGATTGGAGATGTGCCTTATTTCAGGAGAGAGAGTTTTGATGTGTATACCTGCCACCGCAGCATTTGCCAAATCATCCGCTTTACCATTACCCTCACAGTATATGTGATTAGCCGTTATCGATTCAAATTTGGAAATAAGAGTTAAGATGGTTTCAAGGAATGCTTGTAATTTCCAATTGGTGATTGACCTTGCTTTGATTGCATTGATCACAATCATTGAGTCTCCCTCAATTTCCACTTTATTTAATCTTAATTCCTTGGCTAATACTAAACCATGAAGTAAAGCTTTAAATTCGGCCACATTGTTGGTATCCAAATCCAAGGGAATAGCTAATTGAGCAATAATATGTCCCTCTAAGGAATGAATGATGCAGCCTACTCCCGATGGTCCTGGATTGCCTTTCGAGGCACCATCGAAGTTAAGTTTGAACCAACCTGGGGAAGGGGCTTTCCAAACACACGATAGTCTTTGTTGAAGATTGTCTTTACACCCCCCACCAATGGAAATCAGTGTTTTGAGACCATGCCAACCTTTAATCATCTTATCATCCCAACTGGTGTAAAATTTATGAATAGAAGTGTGGGTTTGGATCCGGGAATTCATGATTTCTACTAGTGCCACTTCAATTTTATTTAATACATTCTCAATTGCCATAGATTTCTCTTGGAAGAGCCTCATGTTTCTCTCTTTCCATATTTCCCATATTACAATGGAGGGAGAGATGGTCCAAAGATTACCACAAAGGCTTTCTTTGAAGAGTGAAGGCCAGGCAAGAAGATGAGATTTAATGTCTTGAGAGTGAGCAGAATACCAATTTAGTTTTGAACATAACCAGTCCCAACATTTCGTGGAAAAGGGACAAGAGAGTAACAAGTGATTGTATGTTTCTTCATGATTTAAATAGAGAGAGCATCTTGATGGACCCAACAAGCCCATTTTTAAAAATCTATCTGCTATTAAGATATGACCCTGAGATGCTGCCCACAGAAAGACTCCTGCCTTAGGGAGGCATAATTTATTCCAACATAAGTGAATCAGAATTGAAACAGAATTCTGAAGATGACTTGATAAGAATTTATATCCCTCCTTCACTTTGTAAATGCCATTCTTGGAACCATTCCATATAATCTCATCACTCCCATTTTTGAGAAGAAAAGATCTATTTTGCAAAATCTCTTTTAACAGATTTGATTCTTGGATATCTGCCCCCACACTTGAAAAGTCCTTCCAATGCCAAGAACTATCCACATCAGAAGAGGGAGATGGGAGAATGTAATCTTTGAGTAGAGGACCCCAAGCCAATTGGTAGAGCTGAATAACCTGATTAAGACCTGAAATAGATTGCATGATTGGGTACCCTCCCCAAGAGTCCTCCCAAAATTTGGCTGAGTTACCATTTTTGACATTCCAAGAGAGATTCAAGTCCACAATGTGTCTGGACTTTGAAATAAAATTCCAAATCCTTGATCCTTTAGGAAAATTTTTGATGCGAAATACCTCATGACCCACTCCCGAGCCTAGATAGTTGCCTTTGAGAATTCTGACCCACTTATAATCCTAATTTTTTATCAATTTCCAATACAATTTCACTCCCAAAGCTAGATTCTACCACATTTGGTTTTTGATTCCCGTTCCTCTAGCTAATGTAGGTTTACAAATGTTCTCCCAAGAAATGAGCTTGAATTTCCTATTCTGATCACATCCTTGCCAGAAGAAATCCCTAAGGTTCTTAACTATATCCATAGAACCAACCGAGGACAAAGGGAGGCAAGACAAAAGGTAAATAGGTATCACTGATAGTGTAGCTTTAATCATGACAATCCTGCCTGCCCATGATAACCATTTAGTTTTCCAACTAACCATTTTCCGGTCCATCCTTTCATTGATTGGTTTCCAAACTCTTGTTGTTCTAAGGTTTTTATCTATGGGAATCCCTAGATATGAGCAAGGAAGAAATGCTACTTTAAATGCCAATAAGGACTCAATTTTTAGTTGCACTCTCTTTTTTGTGTGAAAGAAAAAGATGACCAATTTGTCTTTGTTTACTGCCTAACTTGAAGCTAGAGCATATTTAAGCAAAATTGCCTTGAATTGATTGGCTTCCTTGACAAAACCATAACCAAAAAGAAGAGTATCATTTGCAAACTGCTGGTGAGTGACCAGACACACTAAGGAAGTGACTGCAATTCCTTTAATACCACCATGAAGTTGAAGATTAACAATGCTGCGACCCAAAGCTTCTGCCATGATGATATACAAAAAGGGGGATAGGGGGTCCCCTTGTCTGATACCATTTGAACCTCCAAAAAAACCTTGAGGGGAACCATTTATCAAGATGGAATATTTTGGAGAAGATATACAATGGAAGATCAGATTTATCCATTCCTTAGAGAAACCAAAACCTTCCATACATTTAGATAAGAATCTCCAATTAACTTTGTCATAGGCTTTCTTAATAACCAGCTTAATGATCATACTAGATTTTTTGGAATGTTGTATAGAATGAATAGTCTCTTATGCAATAATGATACCATCAAATATAGATCTACCCAGAACAAACCCGGTTTTCTCCTCTCCAATAATTTTGCCTAAGATTAACTTTAATCTATTTGCAAGAGATTTTGATAAGACCTTATAAATGGTGTTACATAATGCAATGGGTCTGAATTCATCTAAAGAATTAGCATTTTCTTTTTTAGGAATGGGAGCAATAAAAGTGTTATTGATTTTAGTTAGGAATCTACCTGAAGATCTGGCTGCTTCCAAGGCCCCTGTGAATTCCTTCCCAAACACATTCTAGCAATGTAAGAAAAAACAAGGAGGAAAGCCATCCAGGCCTAGGGCTTTATCTGGGGTCATTTGTGATAAAGTTTGCAAGATTTCTTCTTCCAAGAATGCTTTCATTAGATTTTGGTTATCAACATTCGATAAGATTTTAGGAATGTTGCATAGTAACTCTTGCTGACATTTAAGAGGGGAGCTATCTAAATTATTCAGTAGTTTTGAGAAAAATAAGACAATTTCCTTCTGAATCTCTTTTTGATCTGACAAGATGGATCCCTCAAAGTTGGCAATTTGAAGGATCTTGTTTGTGTTTCTATGACACTTAGTGCTGGAGTGAAAGAATTTGGTGTTTTTATCTCCTACTGCTAACCAATTTTCCCTTGATTTCTATTTCCAAAAAATTTCCTCTTTCCTGAGAACATCTTCCAAATCCTTGAGTAAATCTTTCTCTGCCATATATAATTCTTGATTCATCCTGTTTTGCATAATACTATTATTTAAGTCTGAAAGCTTTAGTTCAATATCTTCCTTGGATGAAAAGATATTCTTGAAGTGGGTTTTGTTCCACAATAGAAGATTTTGCTTGATGTATTTAAGTTTTGTTACAAAACATAAAAGTTCGGAACCTTCAACCTTAACCTCTGACCACCAATCTTTGATCATACCTGTGAAGTTTTCTTCTTTGAGCCACATGTTCTCAAATTTGAAAGAGCATTTGTGGGGTTTGTCCTCTTCAACAATGTCCAAACAAATGGGGAAGTGATCAGAGCCTGAAGAGGGAAAAATAGTAGATTTTAAATCAAAAGGAAAGGAGGTGATATCTCCTTTAAAGAGGAACCTATCCAACTTTTCTGAAATATTATCAAAACCCATTCTTCTGTTGGACCATGTAAAAGCTCCATTATCTAAATCAATTTCCATGAGATCATCTCTTTGAAGCTAGTCCTGAAAGTTTACTTGAGATTGAGAAGGTCTTAGAGATCCACCCTATTTTTCTGATGCATGTATGATAGCATTGAAGTCTCCACTGACAATAAAATTCCCTGCAGGCCATAAAAGAAACCAATTGCTAATTTCCTCCCAAATCTCCCTTTTCCTTTTTTTGGAAATGGGTCCATAAACATTGATTACAAATATACTTAGATTTGATTGTGTACTAAGAATTTTACCACCCATCCAGCTCATAGAGTCTGAGATATGAGAATACTGAGAAGATCTTGGATTCCATAAAATTGCCATTCCTCCTGAAGAACCTGTTGCTTCAACCATTGAGGCTTTCCAATCACCTAAGGTCAGGAGAAAAGAGGCAAGCTGATCCTTATTCATTTTAGTCTCTTGAAGAAAAATGACATCTGCTTTCCAGACAACCATATATAGCGTTTAGCCAACCGCTATTTGTTAGGGGCATTTAGGCCCCTAACGTTCCAGGATAAGAGTCTCATTGAGACTTGGGAAGGAACTTCCCCTTCCCTACATTCAGATATGTTGTGATTTTGGCTTGATCATGTTCTTCCCTAGTTTCATCTCTTAGAGTGGCTGATGATTTCTTGCCCCTGCCTTTCTTTTTCATTGAACCACAGTCTAGAGCAACTTTGTGATCAATTTTCATTAATCCTAATGAGAAATTGGGATGTTCTGAAGTCTTTTTGGTATAGGACTCCTTAGTCTTGACCCCTGCCGACTCCAAAGAACTAAAATTGATCTCTAAGGTATCCTCTGGAAAATCTATGTCCATCAATATTTCTTCATCTTCTATGTAGTCATCTTCAAGCATTTTTTCCACCACGGTGGAAGAAAATGAGTTAGCTGAATGCTGGTCATCCGGTGCACATCCAAAAAGATCATAGACAGCTTGGAGTCTAGATGAGATAGGTTCTTCTATGCATCTAAAGACCTCATCTTGCACTAAGGAGAAATTGTTATGGATGATTCTTTGCTTCAAAGGTTTGAGGGAAATTAATCCTCCTTTCATTTTGTTTTTAACTAATGAGTATGGTAACTCTAGCAATGGATCTATATTTGAATCCCTTTTCCCTTTATTTTTGATCCTTGAAGATTTCCTGCAACCCGAGTTGGGAGAAAGTTTATGGTCCTCTAATGCTTTCAGAGAAGGGGATGGGGAAGGAGAATAATTTTTAGCCTTTGCGGACTCCCTAAGATCACAAAGCCTTATTTTTAAAATATCATCGCCAATCTTGAGGGGATCCTGATTATTAACATATTCTTCATTTAGCTTTCCAAAAGCCTCCTTCCTAAGAGTTGAATCTGTTGAGGTGCTGATCAGAACCTTTGTGGGGAGGAGAGAATCCTAACAATTATCATATTCTTGATTAGGAATTTCAGAATCCTCTACCCTGAGAGTTGATTTTATTGAAAGGCTGTCCAAATCCTTTGTGGAGCTCAGAGTATGATCTTCATGAAGAACTTGATCAAAAATTTCTTCTAGCAATTCCTTTTGAACTTGTCTAAACCAGAAGGAGATGTAATGCTCTACCATATCATAATTAAATTTTGGGGTTAGATAAGATGTTGGTTGTAGATGGGAGATCAGTAAAGGCTTAATTGAGCCCTTGGATTTACCAAAAATCTCTTGGAAAGATTTCATATTTAGCCAGTATTTTCCTTTTGGCAATACCTGATGTCCTTTGTACTTTGAAAGTCTTGAGGGGATACTCCCCGTGGCCTAAGGTGTCTTTAATTCATCTAGATCAGAGATTGTAGTTTCTTCATGTAAGGGTTGAGACAGAAGAAATGTTTGGGGACCCCCAATTTTTCTTTTAAACATATTGATTTTGCTGAATAGAAACCATAGAAAGATTTTCAAATTCTCGCAGAAATTATCTTGATGATGAATATGAGAGAAGTGCTTAGATGATGGCATTATCTGAATACTCTAGTGAACTGAAGAATTAGCTTCTGCCGGGGATACTTTATCTGGTATTATTGTTTTATCATAAGCATAAGAGATCATTTGAATCCAAATCCTGTACTTGGAGATGAACTTAATGGAGTTAGGCAATTCCTTTTCCACATTCATTAAAAGATAGATCCAAGTATAGGCCGAGGGTTTATCAAAAAGATGAGATAAGTAAATACTCACTTTGTTGCCAATAATCTATATGATTTCTGATGTTCTGTATTCAAATGGAAGGTTCAATAAATTAATCCACATCGGTACAAACTTGATGATGTTTTTGGCGCTGTTAAAATTAGGAGACCATTGTTGCATATGTAAACCTTTGTTTTTGAAAAACCATCCTTTTTGCCTAAATATGAAGTCCCTCTTTGTTTTGTCTTTAAATAGTACCATGAAATATCCTGTTTCATTATCTAGTGTTTCTATCTGGGAGAAATTTTCCCAGTTTCTCGAGACCCACATCTTAAATTCATTGTATGACACCTTAATATCCCAGAACATGCATATAATACCCTGATGTAAAAAAAATAGATTTCTTTGTTTGAGGGTGTCTTATGAGAAAGTAATAGATGGTACCTGGCCCATTTTTTATGATTCCAAGCTATGAGAAGGAGGCATGAATGCAATATGATGCCGAGAAGGATCATCCCCCGTGCCTAGTAAGCCTTGTTGATTAGAAGTTTTGAAGATTTTTCTTTGAATGTCTTCCGTTGGGACTGGTTTCCAAATCTTTTGAAATGCATTGGAAAAACCCCTATTGGAATGAGATTGAAAAGATATTCTGTTTGGGCCTAAGAGAGCTAATCTCTTTCTGTGTATCCTCCAATGAATGTCCATCCATGCTTTTTTGGGTAGAGGAGGATTATATGGAATGCCTCTCGAGGATGTTGGAAAAATGGGGATTAGGTTTGGATTCAAACTTTTTCTCTTATGAGATGAAGGGCCTGACCCATTTTTTGAAAATTTAAAGAGTAGCCTTTTCTTGGGTAAGGCACGATTTAAAACCTTGTTGCGCTAATATCCATCAAACCAATGAGCCATGCTATGAATCTTTCTTGGGAGAGGCTGATTTCCTTGGGTAAACCTTTGCCTGTTAGCAGTCTCGTTCCCTTTTCTCGCCCAGTTGTGAAATCCCCTGAACCTCTGAGCCATACCATCTTTTTGTATGAACCCTTGGATGTCTATTTTTTATGACCAACGATTGCTTCTGAAGAATGAAGGGTGGTTACCTTTTCCCTCTAAAAACTAGTTTCCACTCAAAGCCTGGAAACCTCTCAAATTTCTCTAAAAGCCTGGTTTCCTCCTCACCATCTGCATCAGCTGATCGCATGATCACATAGCACTAAAAGGTTCCATGCGAACATGTGACTGATTCAGTTTCAGTTGGTCGCATGATCGCATAATGCTAAAAGGTTCCATGCAAACATGCGACTGATTCAGTTTCCTCCTCTCCATCTGCATCAGATGGTCGCATGATCACATAGTGCTAAGAGGTTCCATGCGAACATGCGACTGATTCAGTTTCCTCCTCTCCTTGTCACTCCTGTGTTTTTTACTTCTCATATTTTAAAAATATTACCTATAGCTTTTAAATTACTTTACTTACAGGTGAGGCTCCTCCCATAGGATCGGCTACATGAAAAACTCCTTCACTACCTTCCACTGTAGAATCAAAGCTTCCGACTTTTAGCAAATCCTCTTGAAAAATTTTAAGCCTATACTTTGCTCCTACTAGATCTAACAAAGGACTAGATTTTCTCTCGTCTCTTGCAATATTTTTGGATCTCTGAGAGAGGCGTTCACAGTGTAATCTCTTTCTAGGAGATTCTTCACCAGGCATGATCTGATGTATCCCGCTACTCCTTCACTAGGCATGATCCTCCATCTGCATCAGCTGGTCACATGATCGCATAGCGCTAAGGGGTTCCATGCGAACATGCGAACATGCGACTAATTCAGTTTCCTCCTCTGTTGACTGATTATTGAAAAAAAAATTCATTATTCATATTACAACATTCATACAAAATTATAGAAGTTTAATTGGGTTAAAGTTATAATGAACATAAATTATAAATTATAAATTGCCTATACATAGATCCTATTAGGTAGAGTATTCTCACCTATTCATTTTGACAAAAAAAAAATAATCCCCCCCAAAATTACTGTCATATTATTATACTATTTCAGTAGAATATTTGACTATATGTTTTTGTTGGGATTTATCCTTGCTAATCTCTAAGGTTGGTGTTGAAACCTAGAAGGATTCCATTATATTGGAGTGTTGTATATAATACAAATTGATTTTTCTCTATCAGATTTGTTTGATTGCATAACAAGTCTAGATTTATTTTTCATATAGTTTTCAAACATTGGAACTTTATTTTGAACTATAGATTAACAAGATTAAGTGTAAAATTATTTAAAATGAACAATCATCATTATCACTTTATTACCAATAATTAAAATAATTCTTTGAACTTAATTAACATTGATCACATACTTGAGACTAATGGGTAGCACTACATCCTTTATATCATTCTATGAAAATGTTCCTATAAATAATAATATTCTCAACCATCTAACCATATTGTTATGGCACAATCCATTGCTATTAGATTAGTCTAGTCCATGTTTTATATAATGTTTGTACTTGTTATTTATATAATTAATTATAGCCTTAATAGTTAGTCATAATTGACATAGTAAAATCAAAATATAGGTGTAGCTAACTTTTGTTAGCATTGAGTTTAATGTACTTGTGTTAAGTCAACACCACTATATACATATCTACTTGTTATATTAAGAATTTTAAACTAATATGATTTAAAAAATTATAAATCCTAAAGTATATTGAATTGCAAATTATGATACAACAGTTACATTCTCACTATATCTCAAGTAAACATGTAATGAACTAGTATATGAATATCCCTTAGTAAAGCAGGATAATTAAATCATGTATTGTGTGATTTATGTCCAATTATCATAAGGTATATTGAAATGTCCCAACATGACACATTCTTCACACCTTAATGAAGTCACTAAGTAAATTTAACTATTAAGAGCTAGTAATGAAAATATGTAAGCACAAAATAAATTGCCAATGAGCCTAACTAATGAACTCAATGAAGTAAAAATAGTTATTGAGTCCTTTCTTAAGTACCTAGTCACAAGTTGGGTCTACAACATTATTAGAGACTTAATATCATTGTTTTTAAATAGTACATGTTTATAAATCTTTAAGTTGGATTTACCCAATTATTTCCTAATCACTACCATATTTTATTCCATAGCTAATGCATGATTCTAAAAAAACATTCATGAAGTGTAAGATTCGTAAGTCTCTCCTCTTCTAATATTTTCCCTTTTTTTTTTAGATGGAAAAGGTGGCACTCCTTTCACCAGAGTCTTCAAGTTTAACTTGTTACTATGGAAGTACTTCTTTCACCGTTCCATTTATTCTACTTTCTTAGGAGAGAAGATTATGGGTCCAGGATAACAGTTTTAGCTTTTCATGTGTAGTTTGTCAAGAGTATGATTGATCTACCCTTGAGTTCTTTTGGGGTCTTCTTTCTTTATCTTGATAACTTAGTTAGCTATTTTTTTAAAGCTTGTTACAAGTGTGAATGAATCCAGACCTGACGAAGATTCAACACCATCCTATTTTACACTTCCAAAATACTCCTCAGATAAAAATATGACCAAACGTCACTCCACTGTCAGATTTGGGACTACCAAAATGCAGGAGGCAAGTCTCCCAATAAGTAGCAGTATGTTATGCAAAGCATCCTTGCCTATGAAAGGGGGAAAATGTTAGGGTCTGGGATGAACCAAAGAAAGAGAAAAGAAAAAGAAACACAAAAGACCAAGAGACTAGATGACTCGAAACTATTTATGTGGGAAAAAACACCAACAAGAAGAATTTACAGGGAGGGCACGCTGGCAAGGGGTGCCAAGATTATTTATAAGCTAGCTATACATAGACTACAATAGAGGGATGAAAACCCTTATTTCAACCTTATTCAAAGTAGTGCTTGAGGAATTGTCCATTGATAGGCAATGGGATAGCTTCTCTAGTTAATGAACTAATATGGTAAGTATTATCCCCAGAGATCTTAGATAGCTAGTATGGCCCAAGCCCGATCCTTTGGATTTTGATGTACTTCCCTTTATTTTCCTAGGCCTTGTCCAATAGAACAACTAAATTTGAGATCTAGAAATCCTTATATAGAACTCTCTTGTCAACCCAATATTTGACAAATTCTTTATATTTTGAAAAATTCTCAAGGGTGTTGTATCTTTATTCTTCTAAGTGGACTAGGTTGAGGAGGCATACCTCCACAATGTTATCCCTAGTATCAAATTCTTGGATGAACTGCAAGACCAAAATCTATAGGTTCACTAGAAACATCAGATTATGGCCATAGACTAGATAGAATGGGGAAGTCCCCAAGGCAACTTTGACTTAGACACAATCTTCTCAGAGGGTGAACCTAAGTTTCTAGTGCCAATCCTTGGGATCCCTTTCGAGAAGATGTTTGATTAGCATCAAGAGGTTCTTAATTATTGACTATGTTACTCCATTGCCCTCTAGATAGTAATTAATCTAGAAGTTTAGGATAATGTTCCAGTTGTAAGCCCACTCAAGTAGCTGGGAAGAGGAAAATGTTAGACCATTATCACACACAAGGGTGAAGAGTATTCCAAATCCAGTAGCAATATTTTTCTTAATAAAGTTGATTACCACATTTTCTCTATTATTTTTACATTGTATGGCTTCAAACCACAAGGTGAAATAGTCCATGGTAGTTAAGATGTATTGATGTTTGGTAGACAAGTTGGGGTTTATTTCACCAATGAAATCAGATGCCCACTGGGCAAAGGATTTAACCTCAAAAATAGGCCAGAGAGACATTGCCAGGTTCTTCTCTTAAGAGGCAACGGTTTGACAAGTGTGAAAATTTCTCACATGTGCATGGACATACTTAAAGATATGGGCCCAATAGTACTTGGCTTGGAGAATTTTATGGTTGGTCACATCAAATGAGCCATGCCTAGTTTTGAACTATCCATGGAATTCATCAATCATTCGTGCAGCTTGTTCTTGGTCAAGGCACCAAAGGTATATGCCTTCATAGTTCCTACAGAACAGAGTCTCGCTCTTAATCATAAAATATACACTTTAACCAGAGCACTCAATATTTGTTGGAAGGAATTCTCTTAGAGCATTGATTATTCAAAAGAAGGTACACTAGGTCATTATACTAGGGATCCTAGGTGAGATACTCAATTGTATAAGTTTGACATTCGATTTGTGGACCGGTCTCATCCATGGCTTGACACAATCTCTATCTATAGACTAACCTCATAAGTTGCATCTCTAAGTCAAATTCTTGGAGGATAGACGTCTATTTCCCTTGATGTCCTCCTAGTTCTCTTTGCATCATAAAATATTTCACAACCTGATCTGACACAATCACATGTACCTTACTCTAGAGAATGTAATGCCATAATTTTTTACTGCCTAGACAAGGGAAAATACCTACTTCTTAAGGGGTGAATATCGTACTTCATAATTCTTGAAAGGGGAACTCATGAAAGTGATGGTCCATTCTTCCCCTTCAAATTTTTGTGTCAGTACTACAATAGTAGAGTGGGTGGTGGTAAAGGAGTATATATAAAATGAGACGTAGTTTGGGATTACCAAGATTGAGGCCTCCATGATAGCCTATTTAATTTGAACCAATGCATCATTTTCTTCTAGACTCCACTTGATCTTCGCATCCTTCTTCATCATATCATTTAGAGGCTTAACAATATCGGTGAATCCCATGAGGAAGCATAAGAAAAAGTTGATCTTTCCAAAGAAAGACCATATTTCTTTCTTTCTACCTACCATCTGCAAATGCAATAGTGCCTTTACTCTCTTAGGGTCAATGGAAATACCTTTCTTAGAGAAAATATGTCCCAGAAACTTTCCTTCTGTGATCTCAAATATGCATTTCTTAGGGTTAAGGGAAATGCCAAACCAATGATATCTCTCACAAGTTTTGGTGAGGTGAGCACAATGATCACGCATGTTCTAGAAGAAAAATACCAAATCATCCATGTAGATGATTATGTATTTGTTAACCAATCCATCAAAGGTGATTTTTGTTTCATTCTAAATGTATCCCCTACATTAATACACCTAGAGGGAATTATCTTATAAGAAAACATCCCCCACTAGGTGGTGAATGCGGTCTTGATCTGGTCCTCGAATTTCACCATAACCTAGTTGTAACCCAAGTATCCTTCCAAGAAGGACATCATTTGGGAACCATTCATAATCTAAAGCACCTCATCAACTAAGGGAAATGGATCATTTTATTTCTTTGAAGCCTTATTTAGGTTCCCAAAATATATGAAAAGTTTAATTCCCACATTTTTCTTGTAGACTGAGACTAGATTCACCCAAGTAGTGCACTGGATCGGGAAGATTATTCTCATAAATAGTAACTTTTGAACTTCTTGGTAGATCAGGGGTGGGGATTGATTGTTGAGTATTTTTTCCTAAAAGACTTGGCATCAGGTTTTAGGGGGATGTTATGCATCATTATAGATGTCTCGTAAGTTTTTTAGGTCTTCATATCTATAGGAAATCACATCAATGTACTCCCGAAGAACCGGGAGGATTTTCTCCTTTTCCTTCAAAGAATAAGAGTTACCTATCTAGGCATACTTTTCTTTATTACCAATTATGATGTTAATATTTTCATGTTTTCCCCTTCTGAAGATTAGGGATTCTTTCTTTGACCCGAGGATCTAATTCAAAGATTCATTTAAGCACAACTATCTCCTTCGAGATGGTATTGGTTGGAAGATCGAGGATACCATCCTCATCTCTTTCTTGTTCTATATCATCATGTTCTTCCTCTTCTATAACCCAATCTTTGAAGACACCGATGTTCAGCAAGAAGGAAAGGATGTGTTTATTATCTTTGAATACCTAAAGATGAGTTATTTTATCCAAGACAAAGGAGATGAGGACTATTTCAACTGAAATCCTTGAGAGGTGAGAACCTATCATGGGTTCAAGAGTACAAGCATATATAGCAAGACCATTCGGAACATAGTTTCATTTTTGGGGAATTACCTTAATGCCAAAAGCATCAAAGTCCTCTATTAAAATCCACGCTCTATTGTGATATGTCACCAATGATTTTTCATTGAATTTATATTGAATTTGGACTTGTTTGACTATGAGTTCTAAATCACCCATAGTTCAAAGGTGGGTGACTCCCTTTCTTAGTGAGAGTAAAAGGTCTAAGACCAAAGCCTCATATTCGGTAACATTATTTGTAAAGTCAAAATTCAGTCGGTAATATATAAGGATAAAATTTCGTTGGGGGTTAATCAATTCAACCCCAACTCCACACCCTTATTTGGATCAGGATCCATCAAACATTAGGATCCATAAATCCTTATCATAACATCAAGGTTTAGGAGGCTAGGTAGCTTGTGGTATTATCTTGGGAATAGAAGGGCGTTCTGGCATATCTTCTAAGATAGAAGATGCAGGGGCTAGAATGTCCTCCAAAAGAGACACCAATGATTGTTCTCCAAAAATCAGTCCTTTATTTATGTTTATTGGCAAACTGCATTGCGTGGGAATTTATTCCTTTCTGTCTCTCTTTGGGAGGCTTGAAAGACTAATTGTGGAAAAATCCACATGAGGTTTGCACTCCAACTTAGAATTCTCTTGATAGTGCACCCTCCACCAGATATTAACCAAGAGTGTAGTTAGGGAGACATCACTACCTTGGGGCTGACATCATGATTCAATCTCGTAATAAGATCCTTGACTCTTTGAGTGATAACGAGATCCTCACTAAGGAAATTCATGCCTCGAATGAAGTCTAGATTCAAGATCTCTTTGGCTTAATATAGGATGGGCTCGAGCTGAGTGTAAGCTACCTCACTTGTTTGACCATAGTTGGTGAGGGCTTGTTTCATCTAGGGCTCACTTTCAACCTTGATTTGATTGGCCTCCCCTTTCCAAGGAAGCCACAAGTGATAGAAGATAGTTGAGATATACCCATTAAGGGCCTTGAACAAGTCCTAACTTAACAACATCCCATAGGTTTCAAGGATTTTGACCATTTGGATGTCAATCATGCTAGACACCTAGGGTTCTTGGAGGAGCTAGATTTGAACATTCTTAAACTCACCCACCATCACGAGAATAGTTTTTTCAAGTTGAACCATTCCATGTTTGGATGGAAAGGGGACCAAACTGAGCATCTTGCAGATAGATAAGGGCATGACATTGCTTGAAGCTCTGAAATCCACTAGGCAATTGTGTAGTTTTTAACCATAAATCTTAAGGATGAGGAGGAAGGGAGGGCCTTCTGTATTTCCCCAAAACATGAGTGCATTAGCATCATCAAATGTGACATTATTTGGTGAGTTATGATGGGATTCTAAGTTTTAAAAATGTTGCAAGAGGGCCTTCTTCTTCTCAAAGAAGCTAAGAAATACCTCCATCAGGGTCATGGTGGTAGTAGTGTTTTCCATCACCCTTGTGATGTCAAACTATCCCTTTAGGATTATCCAGCTCATGATCATAGACTCACAAGTAAGATGGAAGGTGCAGCCCTTTGGAGAGGTCAGGTTGACATTCGTGTGGGGATCTAGAGGGACATTGGTATTCCTTAGGTGAATCAACATTGTGAAAGGACCTTTGTCAGATTAGCTCCTTGTGTTGTAAAGAGCTCATGAACTTGCAAAGGCATTAGCCTGAAAGGCCGGGATGGAATCATCAAAGAGCCCCTGTATATCAATTTCTTTTTTATCTTCTCTGTTGGCTCTAAAGAAGATAGTTTCATAAACAAAGGAAGAATTATGAGGTTCCACTAGAGGCTCTAGAGGAGTCAAATCAGTATTTGGTTGACAATTTGACTGGGAGAGATGGATGATTTTCTCCAAGGTGGCATAATTCCCCTTGGAGTGTGAGCCAATATCATACAGTTAACACTAGGTGATCAAGGGATGAAATTTAGCGAGATGTGCAGAATGAATAGGACCCTCAGTCCCTTGAGTACCAAACTGATTTGGGGCTATGCCTCTATTGTTTGGTGTGTTAATCCATTGTCAATTGTTAGGTTAAGAATTGAGATAGATTCTATTGTTGTTATGGTAGTTTTGATGCCCAAAGTTATTCAAACTCCATTGTCTTGAGAAGATATTTGCCTGTTGAGAGGAGCTAGGGCTCTAGGACGTTGAGAGTCCCATCTTCAGTTTCCCCATGTCCATAGTAAGAGAGAACATGAGTCACTAGAGGAATTAAACCTCAGTGAACAATTGGGTGGTTTGGTCATAATATGATAACTGGGGTGGCATGTTTATATCATAATAACTAGAGTTGCATAAGACTGTTCACTAGGTGCAGTGATTTGGAAGAAATGGGTCCCTCATTGTGGTGGTCTGATCGGAGTGACTATTTCAAAGAAGGGGACCCTGGGTGTTTGAGACATTGGTTGTTGTGGATGGGCCCACGACAAATACTCAAGAGTTGGAGGAGTGTGAATAGGAGTAAGATAGACATAACAGGGTACCGAGTTCATCATTGGGGCACCCACTACCATGTTAGGATTGTATTCACTTGCATAGGAAATTGCCTCAAGCTATGTGTTATAGGGCATACTTTCCTAGTTCTACCAGGGGCCTGGTTAATCTTTTAGGATAATTTGAGGATGACACTATAAAACTTGGCTAAAGTGTCCCTCTAATTTACAGTTGTGGTTCTCCATAGAACAGTCGTGACTAATGGATCCAGGGTGTTAAGCTAACTTTGTATCACCACCTTCGTGGAGGGGATGAAAATACTTGTACATCATTTCAATTTCCTTTGGAACTGATGGGTAAAGGTAGCCAATGATTCATTAGGTTCCTTCTTCATGGAGATAAACTGATTATGGGACCAAAATGGGTCCACATGAACCTAGAATGTTGCTAGGAAGGCATTGTCCATGTCTTGAAAACCATTGATGGAGTCGGCCGGGAGGTTCAAGTACCCGTTTATTTTATTTTCCCCAAGGGATAGTGATAACATCGTACATATGACATCTTTGTATTGGATTTGATGCTTATTCATGGCATCTTTATAGATCTACAAATGATCTTCTACAATCCGACGACCTAAGTATTCATATTTTGGGTATACATTCTCTAGATGTGGAGGAATATCATTCACCATATTGGGGAGTTGTCCCATACGGGAGCCAGTGTTGTTGAAATACAAAGCCATTAGGACCGTTGGATTGGGAAAGGTGGTATTTATCCTGGTATTTGTTTGGAAAATTGGGGTACTCTAAGAAGTTGTATAGCCCAGCCCGAGGGTTGTGACTTGTTTATTCTGATAAATCCTTTTCCCTTAGATAGGTGGTCTAAGTTTTGAACACTCCCTAGGATTCAGTGTCCATCAAATAATTCTCTCAAATTTCAAAGGTGAGAATGATCCTAAACGGTGGAAAGCATGACTCCTAAAACTACTACTTGAGGAACCCTCTATAGGTGTGGTCTCTAAATCTTCTAAGAAGGACGAGATCATGCCCTCATTCAAGTGCCATTTTCTATTGATGAGAATTTTTTATGGCCTCGCCAACATGGTGAGATTTTTCACAAGGTTCTATGGTACCAGCCGAGTTTGCCAAAAGAGGTTTACCAAAGAAAAAACTCTCCTAGCATCCAAGAACCTAGTACTCGGGTCACAAAAGTGCAAGGGTAGTTCAGTTAGACAAGTGACTCTTTTATATTAAGGAGCTTTCTGGTATTATCCTCATCAAATATCAAATATTTGGAACAGGTGAGGTTTCTTGCAAGTAGTCATTAGATTTAACAAAGAAATGCCAAAAGATGGACCAGGGTTAGTAAAAATCTACCTATAGACATACTGTAAACTTCCAAACATCGATAATACTCAAATGAAAAAATAACAACTATACTAAGCATACGTACGATCATCAACCAAAACATACATTAGAAGTGAAATAAAAAGCATTTCAGTTATCTATCAAATAACTTTGAGTAAAAGACATAAGAAATCATACAACAAGAAAGAGATTTGCTAAATCTGGAATGAAGAACAACTCAAAGTATGGCACCAAGAGTAAGCTTTATTCCTTGATTAGTTTAAGAGGTCAATGATCACTTTTTCATACATTCATGTCTCTAGGGGAGCAGTAATCTACTGAGAATACTAACAACTAGACTAAATGAAAACAGAGCAACAATAGTATGGACAACAAAATCATCAACTTAGCCAACACTTGGCTAGGCATTGGAATTTTTATTTATAGAAATCCTACAATCTACATTGGGATCTACAACTCACTTGTGTAACATGTAATATTTATAGTTGGTACTACCTATATTGTAAGAAATGTCCCATCATGGCATAATAATCAAAAGGAAATAATAGAAGAGAGGAGGAAGAAGAATGAGAAATTTGGGAAAAATAATCATTAGGAAGACACCACCAAAACATGAAGATGTGACTTGTACAATCTAGGTGCCTCAAGAAGGGAGCTCCATAAATATAGCGATGGCTCTACATCTCCAAAAAATTCTCCTTATACACTAGGTATTAAATGTTGGACTGACACCTCAAGAGTCAGGATAATGTTTGAAGTCTTTTTATCTTTCCCCTATCACTTTTAGGCCATACTATATTAACTCAATCTCTGACAATGCCTCTGATAAGAATATGAGATGGTGGTCAGTCAACTCTAGAGAAATCATCGACACTAACCACCATAGAGAATACAAAAATGTAAGCATAAACCTCAAACTATGGGAGCTTGTTCTCAATGAATGATGAATCAAGTACTATGGGTTTGTGGGAGAAAAAGTCCTAGGACCTAAATAATTTAGTGTTCTTAGGATTTCTAAAAGGCCTTTAGTATCCTAGTTATACCTTCCTCAACTACCTCCTTTACGCATTCCATGCAGCTAATGGCTTCTTCAAAATGGTTTGTTGCATCTTCGGTCTTTCTTTTTATTTTTAACATCAGCTGGGAGAGCCTTCCCATAACCGAGCCTTCGAAATCTTCTAAGAGCCATAATTGTGCATCATCTTGCTCATCAAATTCAAACCAATAAAGAATCTATAGGGATGCAAATACCCATATACACCGAATTAGGTACAGATGTCACCTCACAAATGAATGAAATGAATTGGTCCATTGAATCTCAAGCCTTAGCCTTATGCTCATCTAAGACCTTAACCAGTTGCTTGGTTGTCTTAGTTTTAATGCAAGTCAAATTTTGTGGGTCTTCGGGAACTGGTAAAGCTTGTCCCCCAAAATTTATGTCTCAGCTAATTTGTCATCTCCTAGGCTCAAAAATTCTCAGAGGAATTCTTTCCAATACTTGTAAAGCCATGCACCAACAATCCTACTAATTTTGTTGGCAACTTGGTAAGAATTGTACAATTCTAGGAGGGACTTAAATAAAAATTTCCTCATCTCCTTTAGTTTCTCCTCTATCCATCCATTCACCACCCATGCGTTCTTCTTTATTGTTTGAAGTGCATCTATGTTTTGCATGATATTTTTGTAAGAAGAAAAGAGACGCAACAAGGAGGATATATATTATTAAAATAAAGAAAATATTAGTGCATAGAGAGAATAAAAGGGAAGGTAGTGCATGTAAAAGGCAGAGAGGGAGAGAGTTTTATTTTGGAAGAGAGTTTTATTTGGAGGGATTTTTATTTATGGAAAAGAGGAGAGTTTATTTGGAGGAAGAACACGAGAGTTCATTTTATGAAAGAAGATAGATTTATTTTGAGGAAGAGTTTTATTAGAAGGAGAAGGAGGAGATTATTTTTGAAGGAAGAAAGACTAGCAAACACAAGAAGGAAGGAGGAATAAATTCGACTCGGAAGAGAAGAATGGAAGCATTGCATCTCCAGATTTTTTTTAGTAAATGAGGTTCCTTTCTTAATTAAATTTTTATTACATATACAAGAAAATTGTAGTAATTATAATTGGTGTTCAGATTAATATTTTTACTTCTAAAATTAATTGTGTTTTTCTTGTAGCAAAATGGTTTTTAAAGATTTGTTTATGAAAAGTATTAGGAAAGGAAGAAAAAGGAAAATCATATCAATTGAGAATAGAACAGTGAATCTATTATTTATAGGAAGAGATTTTAGATTAGAAAAGATGAGTTGTCTTACAAATTTATGAACTAAGTTCATGAAATGATTGAAGAGTTTGGTAAAACTCTTTTTCCGACTTCATAATTTTAGAATGATTTTAGAGTAAAAACTAGATTTAAATGTAAATATTTTCGTTACAAACTTACACTTGATTTTAAACCATATTTCAACATATCAGAGAAGATGAATTGTCAAACGATTAGAAATCTGAAGATGGTTATTATTTTATTATGAGAATTTGTAATTAGTAATATCATTTGAGAAATTGGCTATTATCTGAAAAGAGAAAAGATAGTAAACACAAACAAAAGTCTTTGACAACCTTCGAATTTAACTTATGGTTAGAGATAAAACTTAGGATCAAACTTGTTGTTTTGTGATCAATCCATTTGGAAAGAAGGAATCAAAATATTAACTATTTTAAGTGGATAATTTATTATTTTAGGGGAGATATTATTTGCTAAAATTAGAGCAGCATATAACTTCACTCTTTCAAACTCTAAACATGGATTTAAAAGTGAGAGCTAACCACTTTGTTGAATAGAATCAAGTTAATTAAGTTCATCTTCGAAAGACTTCAATAAAATCTTATTGAAACATGAATACCTCTGATTTTAGGCCAAGTTAGTTATGCTTTTGAAACCTATCAAAAACAAGTTTGACTATGGGTAGTACATCATGGAAGGACTATGCCTATGTGTAGGCTTATTTTCATCATCTTTACATTGAGTACATATGCGTATATAAATACTAAGTATGACTGGATGATTCTATGGATATAAGGCTATATCTAAATCCAGACAAAGTACATACTATTGAAAGCTATAATTACTTGGAATACCAGATAAAATAATAAGGAAATGGTATTTGCATGTGTTGATGTATGCAAGAACCTTTGTTGTGTTCTCCGTGCTTTAAGAAATAAAAGATCCTATAAAGAGAAACTTATATTTATTATGCAATTAAAGATGATGGAATGTTCGTTAGCCTTGTGTTTAAGTTGAAACCACATATATGTTATTCTATATTGGTTGGATACAAAATAAAAGATATTTTCAACATATTGCTCAAGAAAGAATTGATGTTTCTAGTTTTAATATATCAGAATGATGCATATGGTTTTCTCCATGTACTATGATGAAGTCAAGTTATAAATTTCATTTGAACTAAAAGAGATAATGGTGGAAATGTATGAGATTGACATATTTTTTACAGTTAGGAAAACAATGTGGTTATGTCCCTTTATGTATGTCTAATGCACCCATGAAATATGATATACTATGTATTAAATGAGAATCTTTGCACAATCTTTTCCATATGTATGAAATGGAAGTATATATACAAGGTTTGTTTTCTGCAAGTTCATGATATGTTATATTGGAACTTGATTGTGAATGTATCAAGTAGCACATATTCCATTACCCCTTAGTTTTACTTTATTAGATTACTTCTAGCTGGGCTGGGTATCTTTCATGTCAGGAAAGATTTCGGGGAAGCATTAATACTTCGTGGTAGGGTGTAAATGCACTCCCACAATATTCTCGCCCTTGCTAACTTTTGTGAACAGGTTTCTGAAGTTTCTTACAGGAAGGACTTGCCATTTCGTAATCGACATTGTGGTATTTGGTAAATTTTGTTGTTTACTTATGTCGTTAATATGGAAGTATATATTTTGATCTAATTCTTATCATTTATTGATGTGATTCGACAGTTGGTCAAAAATCTCTTGGGTTGCTATCCAGACATGACAACTAGTATTTCCTTGTAGTTGATGCAACATCTTTTAATGTGATTTCTTTAGGACACTCGATAGATGGTCGACTTTCCGCTTATTTTTAGAAAAAAGTATGCTTTATCTTTTTGACAGTTATGGTCTTAATAGTACTTTTAATTCTTTATTATCAACAATATATTTGTATCTAGTCAACTTGTGCATTCGACCTTTGACTTGTTGACTGACTTCTTTGTCTTTATATGAATTTAGCTGATGTGGCCTTTGTGTCGAAAGTTCAGTCTTTACACTATTAGTTATCTATGAAGATATTTGATACTAGATTTTCTCATAATAAATGAATCGGTCTATATCTAAGTCACCACCCAGGGAGACACCACCACTTTGTAGTAGGAGAAGAGAAAGAAATGCCTGTCGTTAAAATTCTTAAATACCAAAGGAGACTACAGTCAAAGAAAGGTGGAGATAGCTAAATTCTCCAAGATCTTGCTACTTGAAGGAGATTAAAAGTTTGTTTGCATGTCAAGAGCCACTGCATGTAGAAAGCACTACCTAGTTATTGGATTGCATGCTTAGAAAGATGAGTTCACAATCTAATTATAATAAAAACATTTGCAAAGCCACCCAAGTTGAAAGGGTGAAGTATTTTCAAAGTCATTAAAAGAGTTATGGACAACATATAAAGGAGATCACTGCCACTATTAAAAAGAGGATCCAAGCCATACAAAAAGCTTAAATAAGAAGGAAATTCACACCCATCATGATAATAAGTGAAGCTAATGTTTAAGGTAGGAGATTAAAGATTCTAAAAGGAATAAGTCACAAAGTTGGTTTGAAGCCACCTTTGAGAAAGATGAATCCCTTGATTTGTAAGAGTTATCTGTAGAGAGTTGTTCAATTTCTGGATCTTGTAGAAGCCATAGATGTTCTTTGAGAGAAGATTTTAGAATTATAGATATAATTAATTTTTGTTGAAACAATTGGTGGGCGAAATTAATGGGGAGAATGTTAGAACTATAATTTCTCCCAATTGCATGTAAATAATTATAGTTCTTTGTTTGAGTTAAACAAGGTGTTCTAAATATAGATTTGTATGAAATTGTTATATGCATGGAGTTGCATGAAGTCTTTTGCAATGTCTAGGACCTCTATATAGAGAGACATTTTGTAATGAATTTTTTTGTCTAAGATCTTTTGAGATCAATTGATCCTTGATCATGTGATCAAAAAGTGTTTGTAATCAAATCTAAAGGAATAAATATTCAATTGTGTCAAATTTTGTGTATTTTGTAGATTCTTCATTTCTAACTAGTAATCCATTAGACTACTCTTCTTAGAATCCAACCATTTTTGGGGAAAGGAAATTCCTAGGATGTGGAAACTCTAGGGAAATAACCCCCATCGCTCCACCATCACTACATGTAAGGGACAATTTCAGAATGGTACCTTGCTTTGGGAACTGAAAGGAGACACCGAGATGTCCCTTCGAGGACTCTGAGTGGACTTGTCGATGTCCCTCAAATGCACCAAAAACTCATATCTGTCCCATGTGTCAAACAACTTAAAAGTTTATTTTTTCAAAGAAAATCAAATACTTTTTTTAAATATTTAGTCTACTAACTGTAACCTTAATGGTTTATTATGCCTAGCCAAATCCTTAGCACTCAAAAAAAGAAATAAATTAAGATCTCAAACCTCACTCCAAATCTATTCCCTTGGTTCTAACACCATGCCCAATCCTTGCCACCATAAAAACACCATGGCTCACATATAAACTTTTCTTTTATATCCTTTCTATTAGCATAATTTATCAAAAATCCTTTTTGTGCAAGAAGCATACTAGGGAAAAGGACCTGGTAGTTGAGCATATTCCAATAATTATTATAGTATTTATTAGTTTAATGCCCTATATTTTTTACAATTTTGCACCAATAGTTTTGAATTTAAAGTATTTGGTGTTGATGATAACTACCCATGATTGAATGAAATAATTTCCTTAGATCTAGAAAGAAAAAAATCATGTGATACCACATCACAATACTGACAAAACATGATTAAGTGCACAAGTTATGGGTCTTACTTTTTTTTGGGCCTTTTTGGACACTTTGGCGAAAGCATGTTAATGTGGCATCTTATTTGATGATGTGACCTTGAAACCTAGTTATAAGTGGGGATTTTCTAAGTAAGTTGTGAAAATTTGCGAAAAACCACATCCTCTAAGTCAAACCAACCTATTTCTTCAAGATGAATGATGACAATAATACTTCATGCCTTGTTCTATTCTTGAAGTCTAGGTGGGTAGATTTGGATTGCATCTTCTTGAATGTCAACTTATATCATTTAAGATATCAATGGAACTTCAAAATTCTAAAAGAATATGAACATAGCAGAGGGCTTATTCATGCTAATCACCCAATAGAGTTAGTTTCACATCAATCTAATGAAACCTCCCACAAGGTTTTCACTATCCATAAGTATTATGAGGTTGTTAGGCAAGCTTAGGTAATAGTTCATCTCTTTTGGCTTGATAGAAGAAAAATATTTGCATGCAAGTCTGATTCATTTTAATGCCCAAGGATAGGTAAGCCATAGGTCCCAAGAATAATTTTTTGTGCATACAAGCTCACATCTCATAAACTATGCTCTTGGTGATGACTTGTAATGTCCTCTAGATTCATTTGGTTTTTAGGACCTATTTGAATGCATAGATAAAATTAATTTGACTCATCTAGTGTTGTGGTGGCATAACAAGGTTGTATTTTGGTTCACTTGTTTCTCTGATTATTTAGATTTTAGAGAAAAATCCCCAAACCTTGTTTACTTATCTTGTTTTAGAATTTCATGAACTTTGGCTATTGCTACAACCATCTATCTTGTTATGCTTAATATCTTCTTTTATGTTTAGACTGTGTTTGACAAAATTGATCCCCAACATGCACACACTTTGACACTTCTTTCAGTGCCTACGGTAAAGGCTCCTCTTCCAATGTTTGTGTGTGTTTATGTGACCTCTTTTTTGTCCATCTAGGAGAAAATGCGATATGTTATATTAATGTACTTGTATTATTAGTTGATAGTAATGAAGCCTAGTCCAACCACTACCAAGCCATAATATGAGGGTGTTATATCACGTTCACTTTTATCTATTTTAATAACTAAAACTATATAGACGTTGAACTCATTTGATCTCGATATCTTAGCTGTTTATAGTAGACCGCGAGTGAGGAAAAGTGCACACAAAATTTAGATTTAATCAAGTCATCGCCAAAATTCTACTACGATGTCTATAGGATTAAAGTCAGTTTTGCTTATTTTTAGTGTACAAAAATTCTCTTAAATATAAATGTGGAAATCAATTTTGATTTGATTTTGTTTAATTTATAAGAATTGAAAAATCCACCCACCAAGTCATAAAATCCATAATTTGCCAATTCACAAAGGTTCATAGTAAAGAACAACCATACTAAACTCTTCCAGCAAAACCTATATATACAAATATGGATATAGATACACATACACATATGCATATATATCCAATATTTCTACAAAAGCTCTTCCCCAAAGATTGCTGATGTATAAGTCTCGAGAAAAATAATAGACTAAAAATGAAATCCAATCAAAGTTTCTTTAAGACAGTACTCATCTTATAAATTCACATGTTTTGTTTTGTCCAAAATCTTATTGTTGTCTTGTACATATATACAGGGAATGTGGGCCAGAATGACAGGTGTTGTATTTTTCATTGATTTTATTTCTGAACAGTACGAATAACC
Source organism: Chamaecyparis obtusa (assembly GCA_027943335.1). NCBI lineage: Eukaryota > Viridiplantae > Streptophyta > Pinopsida > Cupressales > Cupressaceae > Chamaecyparis > Chamaecyparis obtusa. The sequence continues at coordinate 188,085 of BSBK01004920.1, read as the reverse complement.
AATTTTACCTTCTACTTTGCTTAATCTTCTGTTTTGTAAAACCGCCCTGCCAACAGTTAACAGGAACTATGCTGCATTGCAGTCTGTGCTTATATATTTCATTCTTCGACAATGAATAATAGCTATACATTTGGTGCTAATGAAAATGAGATAAATAAGTATTATATTTTATTGATCAAAATTTATTTCTAATCATTGAATTAAATATAATTCAAGAATAATCAGGTTACATAAAACTATAAACTTGTTCCTGTCCTCCCTATCTGAACATTATCTGAGCAATAGAAATGCTATGGAAGTGGAGGGGTGGGAATCTCCTCCTGCGTTGAAAGCATATCAAATACTTGTGATGCTGATGGGCTTATTTTGGATTCTCTTTGAATACACCAAAGGGCTACTATGATTGCTCTTAATATGCTGGTTGGATTAAAACCTTCGGTCTTGTGTAAATGTTTGTCTATTAACTCAATAAGGCGATCTTCCTTGTGTAACTTCCAGGCCTGCATCCACACATGAACTAGCCATAAATTAAATGGTTAGTTGGGTTGTCAGAGCCCCTACAAATCAGCAGTAGAGACTGTTTTATATCAGTAAAGTACTTACATGGTCACAGAGAATGTGCATGCCCTCATCTTTCTGTTGTATTAGCTTTTTCCCAGATACTATATTTAACAACAGCATTCCAAAGCTGTAAATGTCTGATTTAATTGTCACACGACATGTTTCAAAACAGTCTGGATCTATATAACCCCTGCATAGTCAAAATGGAGAAAGTAAAAATATGGATCAAGATTTGATCGAAAACATTGATGATCATAAAAACTGTACAGAATCAAACCAAAAATCCTATTATAAATTGTTCATATCAACTGGGAAACTTGAAAAGTTATTAATCAGCTTTATACATACAAAATTTTATTCTCAGAGAAACTGAATCTATATTGATAAAGTATACAATTCTTATTTAGTAGTGGTGGACCAAGCTAATCATACATTGTTCCAGAAGTATTCGTTGTTGCATGAGTAGAAAAATTGGTTAAGTGGGTAGGAGATAATCCACCATCTGTACAAGTCTCCAAAGGGGCGCTTTGGGTGTCATCTGGAAGTATTCTAGAAATGCCAAAATCTGAAATCTTTGCATTAAAATCCTTGTCCAGAAGAATGTTTGAAGGTTTAATATCTCTGTGCACCATACACTCGTTGGTACCCTCGTGAATATACTGGATTCCTCTTATTATGTCTAGTATAATCTTCAGCCTTGTTCGCCAGTCAATAATCTGTATAATTTCTGTGCCTGTTGATTCAAACTGTTTAGATGTCTATATTAGGAGATAAGATACAATTCCCCCCTTAACATAAGAAATAGAAATCAAACAAGGAAATATGATTACCAAAAAGTAAATCTGACAGATTTCCTCCCTCCATATATTCATAGACCAACGTCAAAATGTCTGCAAGGCAATATCCCAGAAACTTCAAGATGCTTGGATGGTGTAGCTTTGTTACAATTAGTAACTCGGTTATCCAATATTGCTGGCGTTTCATTTCATCTTCGCTGAAGACCTTTACTGCAACTTTCTTTCCATCAGACAAAGTTCCCTAAAAACAAAAAAAAACAGAACATCTTTACAGGATAACAACTAATATTTGTTTCTGATGCTTCAAACACTACAATATTCAATCTTTTTATTTGATCTGCAGAGGAACTCACCATGTAAACTGTACCAAAACCCCCTTTGCCAATTTCTTCTCCAAACCCATTTGTTGCGCGCTGCAATTCCTTGAGTGTGAACTCATATCCAGATGGTCTGATCTTCTTGACCAAATGTTTCAATTCTCTAGAAGGGGAAGCCTTTGCTCATCCTTTAAAGATTTGAGTGCTAACCTTTTTAAGGAATTCACAAATCCTGAGAGAGGCGGGTATTGTTTTTTCTGGTTGGTGGTAACTATTTAACTTCTTAGACTTATCTTGTCGCCTAGAGCAGTCATTGTCTGAGTTGAATCCATTGAGCTCTGTTTTACATCTCTGCCCTGTTTCACCCGATAACCCAAATCAACAAACAACTCAACATTATGGGTTATCAAGATTTTAGTAATTAAAACTGTATAAAATTGCCATGAACATTCAAACCTGTATCAGACTGAGAATAATGCCTCAATGCGTTATGTTTCTCACGATGCTTTGAAATGTCCATGATAGACAAGGATGTGCAACCTGCACAATTTGATATGATCTTGTGGCAGGGGATGATTTGGGACTGGCGAACTTTGAAATGGTCTTGTCGTAGACAAACAAGTGCAACGAACAGAAGTTGGAATGATGTTGTCATGTGTACGTACACTGCTCACTGACATTTCGGTCAGGCTGTCAAGTGAGTGGAATAATTCATGTTATTGACCACACATAATCTCAAACAATTTAACACCATATTAATTTCAGAAAACCCAACATGGTCACATCTCAAGAAAAGTTGAAAAGTAGTTTTATGATCGTATGACTAATTGCTAACCTTTGATCTTGTAGAATCCTGCTATCTCACCTCCGAAAGAAAATACCCATATCCTTGATTCTACCCAGTCATCGCAAATATGCATTTTGCCTTCACATTCAGAAGCAATGAATTGCGATACAAGTGTTGACCACGATATTGGCAAAGTTGCAAAATGAAGAATGCAAAACACGATAAAGTTGGCAAAATGTATAATGCAAAACACGGTGGCAAAACCAGTGAATAAACTGTTTACACGTGGCTTGGAATATTATATATAATATATACATTAAACAAGATAAGTCAGTGGCGGCAGCATAAATAGTCACGTTCTATTGTGACATTTAAATAATAGTTAATGTCACAGTAAAGTTTTTTGAAAGAAGTTTGTTTCAAAGATGGCATCTTTTGATTCTAAATTAATATCACTAAAGGGGGTTTTTAACCCGGAATATTCCTACACAGTTCTAAAAGATTGAAGAATTTTGGGTATTAAACTTAGGATACTATATGCAGCATTTTTGTTTAAAGAAAAAGAAAATGGGCAGGCAATTCCAGTTGGCTGCAATGACTTTTTGGAACTATTCTTGAGAATCTCAAAGATGAAACATTATTACTCGGTCTTGGAGGCTTATAATGATTTTCAAATTTCTAGGACAGGAACTAATCCGGATGTAAAACTATTTTTGTTAGTTTTTCAAACAGCATTTTTAAAAGGAAGTTTGTGTAACAACCCTAACTGGTTCAGTTGGGCTGATGTAACTGATTACATTCGAATTTCATCTCTATTTATAGAGATCATTTTTGTAAATCTCGGTGAGAGATGCATGTGTGGGAAAAAGTGGTAAAAGGAGACACAAATACATTTAAAAGTATTGTAATGCTAAAAGCTATATTATAAGCTTATGTATATATACTGATGTAGCATATACATCTATATGTGTATATGAGATTGTAAGAAGGAAAAATACATAAAGGGTTGAATACCCTGAGCAGTTGTAGCTGTTGATTGTAAAGAGTTGAAGCTCAATAAAAGGATACAGGTTTATGGAGTGGTTTTTCTCCCTATGACGAAACCGTGAGGATTTTCGAGGGTTTTCCACTCGGCACAAAATTGGTGTCTCTTCATTTTGTGAGTTGGCATTATTCTGTTTATAATGAAGGTTTATATTTCAGTATGATTTGATTACATTGCTGCTGTATATTGTGAATTGATTTAATAGTTTTTAGATTCTGGAATAATTTAATAGTGTTCTGATTCACCCCCCCCCTCTCAGTACCCTGATACTTCCAACAAGTGGTATCAGAGCGTAGGATTCCCTTTAGGAATTGATTTTGGGATATTGGAAGTTATGGCACACTCTGAAGGAGCTTTTCTTAATAGGGCACCTTTATTTGATGGAAATGATTATGTTTTCTGGAAAGTTAAAATGGAAGCATTTATACATTCCCTAGATGTTAGGATGTGGGATGTAGTAACAACAAAATACACTGTTCCAGCGTCAGTCCCTACTGATGCTAATGAGAAACTAAAATTTGAGTTGGATAAGAAGGCTAGATATGCTCTTCTCTGTGGTCTTACTAGAGATGTCTTTGCCAAAGTTATTTATTGCAAATCTGCAAATGATATATGGGTAAAACTTGAAACTATCTATCAAGGAGATGACAAAGTAAAAGAGTCTAAATTGATTACTCTTAAAACTCAATTTGACAATCTGAAAATGAGTGAGGATGAAACCATTTCTGCATATTTTTTAAGAGTTGAGGAAGTTGTAAATGCCAGGAAGGGTCTAGGTGAAGACATAGAAGAACATGATGTTGTTTCAAAGGTCATTAGGTCAGTACTACCTAAATTTGAAACAAAAATTTCTACATTAGAAGAAAAGAAAAGTTTTTCAAAAATGACTTTACATCAACTTCAAGGAACTCTAACTGCATATGAAATGAGAATTAGCAATCAAGCTAGTTCTTCATCAAAAGAATCAGCCTTTAAGGCTGAAAAGAATGATGAGAGTGATTCAGATCTAACTGATGCTTTAGAAGCATTACTGGTTAAAAGAATGAGAAAGAAATATAAAGGCAAACCTAAATGCTTTAGCTGCGGTCAATTAGGACACTTTGCTGCTAGATGCCCAAATATTGAATTTGATGATTGTGATGAGAAATCTAAGAAGTTTTCTAGAAAGAAGCCTTGGAATCAGAATAAAAGATTTAAGGATTTCAAAAAGAAAAGTCTTCTTGCAAAAGAAGATTCAAATGAAGAATCCAGTGATGCAGATGAAGAAGGGGAAAAGTTGTTCATGGCTGAAATAATACATACTCCTAAATCTGAATCAAATGAGCCTGAATCCTCATCTGATTCAGATATAGAAGTAGATCTTGAAGAAGAACTTCTAAAATCCCTGCAAGAAATTAAAAGGTTAAAAAGATCAGTTGTAAATCATGAGGTTGAAAATCAAAAACTTCAAGATGAGTTAATAAAAGCAAATTTAATTATAGAAAATCAAAAACTCTTACTTGAAGAAAAGGATAAAAAATTGAGCATCTTGCAATGTTCATCTGAAGAGTCTACTAGTCAGAAAACAAAGTTCTTTTTCAATGGATATTGTTTCAACTGTAATATTTTTGGGCACAAAGCAATCTTTTGTAAAAACAGCAGTAGTCAAGGCAAAAGAAAAGTTATTAGATGTTTCAGATGTTTTTACTATGGTCATTATGCAAATCAGTGTAAATTAAATTTGAGACCTAAACAAATATGGAAACGAGTAAGGACAAATGAAAAGTTCTTAATCGTTGAAACAGCCTTATTTGCTCAGAAATCTGCAACATGGGTATTGGATAGTGGCTGCTCTCATCATATGACTGGATGCAAGAACAAATTCAAAACCTTAGAAAACTTTGATGGAGGGTTTGTACGTTTTGGTGATAACTCAGGAGCTTATATAAAAGGAAAAGGCTCAATAATCTTAAACAATAATACACCAATACATGATGTATACTTTGTTGAAGGGTTGAAACATAACCTTTTAAGTGTCAGCCAGATATGTGATAATGGATACTCTATCTCTTTTAATGCAAAAGAATGTTATATTAAAAATGGGAAAGATAGAGTCATTGCCAGTGGGTTAAGAACAAATGGTAATCTGTATAATCTGATAGATTCAACTATTCAAGAAACTTCTTTGGTCAATACCTGCTTTATGAGTCAAGTGGAAGAAAATTGGCTATGGCACAAAAGACTGGGACATTTGAACTTTGATAATCTTGCTAGAATCAGCAAGAACAAAAAGGTCAGGGGGCTTCTGCAAATAACTAAACCTGCAACTATTTGTGAAGAGTGTATTAAAGGCAAGCAAACAAGAGTTTCTTTTAAAACGAAAGAATATTTGTCAAATAGACCACTTGAACTAGTACATAGTGATTTATGTGGTCCAACCAAAACAGCCTCATTAAATGATGAAAGATATTTCATGCTATTCATAGATGATTATTCAAGGATGGTTTGGGTAACGTTTCTGAAACATAAATCAGAAGCCTTTGAACGTTTCAAAATTTTCCGAAAGATGGTAGAAAGAGAAACTGATTTAAAATTGAAATGCTTAAGATCAGATAGGGGAGGAGAGTTCACTTCGCAAGAATTTATTGAGTATTGTGAAAAACGAGGTATAAAAAGACAATACTCTACTGCTAGGACACCACAGCAAAATGGTGTTGTAGAGAGAAAAAATAGAACTGTCAAGGAAATGGCTAGGACCATGTTGAATGAAGCAAAGTTGCCTGACAAGTTCTGGAAAGAAGCTGTTCATACAGCTGTCTATATCTTAAATAGAGCACAAATCAGAATTAGAACAGTTTATACTCCATATGAATTATGGTATGGGAAAACAGCAAATGTCAAGAACTTTAAAATATTTGGTTGCAAATGTTTTATCAGAAAGAATGATGATTCTTTAGATAACTTTAATTCAAGGTCTGATGAAGGGATTTTTCTTGGGTACTCTACACATAGAAAAGCATATAAATGCTATAATAAAAGGCTGAACAAAATTGTAGAAGCTATAAATGTCATGTTTGATGAAACATCTATATGCTGTAATGACAAAGAAGAACATGAAGATTTATCCTTTCAAAAGTCAGAAAGTTTACATAATGAAAATTGTGAAAATGATAAAGTTGAAACTGATGATGAAGATGAACTTGCAGGAAAAATAGAACCAGAAGGAAAAATAGAACCAGAAAATTGTTCCAATCCTAAAATAACTAGTGATGGATCAAAGTTAAAAACACCTTCTAGAATAATAGCTAAGAGACATCCTGAGTCTCAAGTTATTGGAGATATTGATAAAGGAATTTTAACTAGAAGGAAAGCCAAAATAGGAGAACAAGTAAACATTGCTGAACAATTTTGTTTGATAGCAGATTTTGAACCAAAGAATGTAACTGAAGCTCTATTAAATCCCAGTTGGCAAAATGCTATGCAGGATGAAATAAATCAGATAAAGAAAAACAAGACTTGGGAACTTGTTCCCAGGCCTAATGATAAAAATGTTATTGGTGGAAAATGGATATTCCGTAATAAACTGAATGAGGAAGGGGAAGTGATCAGGAATAAAGCCAGATTTGTTTGCAAAGGATATGCACAACAAGAAGGAATTGATTTTGGTGAAACCTTTGCACCAGTTGCAAGGATGGAATCAATCAAAATTTTTCTTGCATATGCCACTCATAAAAATTTCACTATTTACCAAATGGATGTCAAAACTGCCTTCTTAAATGGGTACCTTGAGGAGGAAGTTTATATGGAACAGCCAGAAGGTTTTGAATCTTCTGACAACCCTAATTATGTTCTTCATCTCAAAAAGGCCTTGTATGGTTTAAAACAAGCTCCTCGAGCTTGGTATTCCAGGTTGGATAAACATCTAATTGTAAATGGATTTATTAAAGGAAATGTGGATAGCACATTGTATACAAAAATGGATAATGAAAATTTACTGGCTGTTGAAATATATGTAGATGATATTATTTTTGGTTCTACTAATGATGATTTGGCACAAACTTTTTCAGGAATAATGGAATCTGAATTTGAGATGTCTATGCTTGGAATTTTGACATTTTTCTTGGGAATTCAAGTTTCTCAACTTGAACATGGTCTGTTTATCTCTCAGCTAAAATATGCTAAGGAAATGCTTAAAAAGTTTCAAATGGATACTTGTAATCCAGTTGGCACACCAATGGAAACTGGATGTAAGTTGATGAAAATTGATGAATCTCCTCTTGTTGATCAAAGGGAGTATCGGTCTATGATAGGAAGTCTTTTATATCTTACTGCTTCTAGACTAGATATAATGCACTCTGTATGTCAAGTTGCTAGATATCAAGCAGCTCCTCGTCAATCTCATCTCAATGCTGTTCATCGTATCTTTAAATATTTACAAGGTACTTTGGATTATGGTTTGTGGTATCCCAAAAATGATGATTTTACTTTGATTGGTTATACAGATGCTGATTGGGGTGGATGTAAAGATGACCAACGAAGTACTAGTGGTGCTGCATTCTTCTTAGGTGAACGATTAGTTGCTTGGCACAGTAAAAAACAAGACTGTGTCACTATTTCTACTGCTGAATCTGAAATTATTGCTGCAACAGCATGTTGTACTCAATTACTTTGGATATCTTATCAGATTTCAGATTTGGGTATTCATGTTCAAAAACCTATGAAGATTCTATGTGATAATACTAGTGCTATCCAGATTTCTAAAAACCCTGTTATGCATTCCAGAACTAAACATGTAGCCATCAAATTGCAGTTTATTCGTGAACAAGTGTCATCCAATGAAGTAATCCTTATTCATGTGCCTTCTAAACTACAAGTTGCAGATATTTTTACAAAAGCACTATCAAGAGAACTTTTTGAATAGTTCAGAACACGATTGGGAGTTTTCTCTCAATCACTGCTGGATTAATATTTTTTTTGATCATTATCCTGTGTTCGGTTTTCTGCTCCTTTCACAGGAATTTTTTTTTTTTAATGAAAAGCAGAATTGTCAAATATTTTTGATGCACAAATTTTGGGGGAGCACTCATCTTACAAATCAGGAAATCAGGTTCAGATTATTCAAAAGGTTTGGTTCACAGAGATCAATAGTCACTGAGTTTTCAGAATTATCAGTTCAGGTTCAGATTATTCAAAAGGTTTGGTTCACAGAGATCAATAGTCACTGAGTTTTCAGAATTATCAGTTCAGGTTCAGATTATTCAAAAGGTTTGGTTCACAGAGATCAATAGTCACTGAGTTTTCAGAATTATCAGTTTTGATGTGGTCACAGGGTTATTACTTTCAAATTGACTTCATTAGTTGATCAGATTTTGAATTCCGACTTGACTTCATTAGTTGATCAAATTGGTATATCAGTTTTGGTTGTTTTTGTGATCAGCTTTCATGGTAAATCAGTTTTGTATTTTTCATTATCATGTATATATGAGTTGATATTTTTGAAGTCATCTTGTATGTATGTGATGATCTCTTGTATATAAGTTGACATTTCTTCAAACGTCATCTTGTATGTATGAGAGAATATCGTGTATATATAAGTTGATTTTATGTTCTCTCTTCTTGTATATATGAGATGATGAAAAAAATTTTGCATCAAAAATGGGGGAGATTGTTGACCACGATATTGGCAAAGTTGCAAAATGAAGAATGCAAAACATGATAAAGTTGGCAAAATGTATAATGCAAAACACGGTGGCAAAACCAGTGAATAAACTGTTTACACGTGGCTTGGAATATTATATATAATATATACATTAAACAAGATAAGTCAGTGGCGGCAGCATAAATAGTCACGTTCTATTGTGACATTTAAATAATAGTTAATGTCACAGTAAAGTTTTTTGAAAGAAGTTTGTTTCAAGGATGGCATCTTTTGATTCTAAATTAATATCACTAAAGGGGGTTTTTAACCCGGAATATTCCTACACAGTTCTAAAAGATTGAAGAATTTTGGGTATTAAACTTAGGATACTATATGCAGCATTTTTGTTTAAAGAAAAAGAAAATGGGCAGGCAATTCCAGTTGGCTGCAATGACTTTTTGGAACTATTCTTGAGAATCTCAAAGATGAAACATTATTACTCGGTCTTGGAGGCTTATAATGATTTTCAAATTTCTAGGACAGGAACTAATCCGGATGTAAAACTATTTTTGTTAGTTTTTCAAACAGCATTTTTAAAAGGAAGTTTGTGTAACAACCCTAACTGGTTCAGTTGGGCTGATGTAACTGATTACATTCGAATTTCATCTCTATTTATAGAGATCATTTTTGTAAATCTCGGTGAGAGATGCATGTGTGGGAAAAAGTGGTAAAAGGAGACACAAATACATTTAAAAGTATTGTAATGCTAAAAGCTATATTATAAGCTTATGTATATATACTGATGTAGCATATACATCTATATGTGTATATGAGATTGTAAGAAGGAAAAATACATAAAGGGTTGAATACCCTGAGCAGTTGTAGCTGTTGATTGTAAAGAGTTGAAGCTCAATAAAAGGATACAGGTTTATGGAGTGGTTTTTCTCCCTATGACGAAACCGTGAGGATTTTCGAGGGTTTTCCACTCGGCACAAAATTGGTGTCTCTTCATTTTGTGAGTTGGCATTATTCTGTTTATAATGAAAGTTTATATTTCAGTATGATTTGATTACATTGCTGCTGTATATTGTGAATTGATTTAACAGTTTTTAGATTCTGGAATAATTTAATAGTGTTCTGATTCACCCCCCCCCCTCTCAGTACCCTGATACTTCCAACAAGAAGCCCATCTCACAAATCTTTCTCTCTTCTTCTTAAAACAATGTTGAAGAAAAGCTTGACCCGCAGACACATTGTGGTCAAGGAAGGTGAGAAGTAGCAGAAAGTGCGCAGTTTACGGTGAGAAGAAATACAGTTTTGGTTTTTCCTTGTAGGGTATGGGTTGGGATCGCTGATGATGTTACGTACAACAAAGAAATAAAATTCAAAGCGGACAAATCCAGCATGCAAGCTGTCCTGAGAATTAGCAGTGGCAACTTGCTTTCTCAAAATTCGGTCCAGAACGTGCCACACAGGCCTGGAATTTTACGGTCACCCCTGACTGTTATATGATTTTTTTTAATGACGGTTCCTTTCATTTACGGCACTGGCTAAATGACTGATTAAAATATTAATTTCTATTCAACTGTTAAACAATTAGAATAAAAGTCAACTAAAAAATTTAGAATTCGAGGAAACTGCACATCATAAAAACAAGTTCGGCAGGTAGACCAGGCATAGACTGGAGTTAACGTAAGGGTTTGATTTGACGGATAATAATTAATAATAGAATATAATAAATCATATAGAAATTTTTATTTATGATAAGAAAAATATAAAATTAAACAATAATTATAAATTAGTAATATATGAAAAAAATATAAGTTTCTAAGTTTATATGTTTATTTTTATATTAAAAATCGAGAGTTCAAAGAGTTTCAAAATACATCAGAGACCCAAGGGCAACCAACAAGCCCAAGAGGTCACAACAGAGTTTCAGAAATCACATAGTATAAGGAGCTAGAGTACAAAAAAGAGACTCCCAACAAAAAAATAGCTAAGTGAGAATATCATCCTGGTTCTCAAGCCAAGTCATCCAACCCCGAGAACCTTCCATCCAAATGACCTTCTTTCTATCCAGAATCTGAGCATACATATCCAGCTTCTCATAAGGAGGTGTAGCATTGTTTTTAATATCTTTAATTAGCTTATCAAGGGCTTTATCAAACGCGTTCTTGTCTTCTATGATGCTGGCCCATTCATAACCGTGCTTCATTTCATTTATGAACATTGATGCGTGATCATCTTTAAGAAATCTCAAGAGCTTATTGCGTTCAAGGTACATAATGCAACAAACCTGTGAGGCAATCTTAAATCGGGTGAGTTTTCTATAAAACCCAATAAGAGTTCTATCAATGCCTTGAAATTTAGCTTCATTTCTAAATTTCCAAATGAACCAAAGAATGAGAGACGAAAGAATGTGCCAAAAAAGGTTAGCATCTTTTCTCAATCCTTGTATAAAACCAGTAACAATCTCAAAAGTATACACATGTTTAGTTATATAAATACCGAACATTAACCAGATTTCTTTAGCGAAACTACAATAAAAAAAGATATGCCTCATAGTTTCAGGAACTCTGCATATAGAACAAATATCAAAACCAGTAGCATGATTTCTAATAGGAAGTTTGTCAAGAAGAAGTTGCAATTTGAAACATTTAATTTTAGGAGGAAGAGGAGATTTCCATAAATTGTCAAAGGACTTTTGCCACTCAGTAGGGCTGAGATTACAGTACCAAATCTTGTTAATATGATCAGTCATGTCTGTGTCATAGTTAAGAAACTTATAAACATCTTTAGCTTTAACTTTAGTAAGCAGGGATCCATCTCTCCATCTAAAAGATAGATAACGATGAGAGTCCACATCAGTATTTCTAGGTAGATTTAAACAAGCACAAGCATTTTTAATTAAATTGTAAGTTCTGATTTGAGAATTAGGGAGATCATACATTTTAGACAAATTGTTCCAGCTAATAAGGGTATTATGTTCCATGATATCCATAATGCATTTAATGCCCTTAGAGTTCCAAGATCTAGCGGAGCAACCTTTAATAAAGAACAAGAGGTTTGCCATCATTGGTAAGGTTCCACCATATAGAGCGTTCTCCATGAATAGTAAAATGGTAATCAAAGCTAGAATTATCAATGTATCCTCTGACCATCTCCCAAGCCTTCCAAATGGATCTAAAGACCCAAGTCCCTTGAACAGAGACAACAAAACGGCCAGCCACCAAATTGCAGAAAGGAAGACCTTTCCAAGATTTGGCTTTTTTAGTAACACCACACTGAATATTATTTCTAATAAGGACTTTCGAAGGCTCATTACCCTCAAGGGCCTGGAAGATCCATTTGGAAGCAAGGGAGATTCCTTGTAATATCAAATCTTTTAATCCGAGACCACCAATTCTTTTATCCATATGACACCATTTCCATTTCACCACATGAGCTTTTCTTTTTCCTTTACCATCCGACCAAAGGAAGTTGTGAATGAGTTTTTAAATTTCAAAGATCTGGTAGTTACTAAACATCCAAGTGGAAGAGTAATAAATGTTTTAAGAAGAAAGGATTTTTTGACACACTTGAACCCTTCCAGCAAGAGACAGGGCTCTATGATTCCAATTATTCAGTTTATTCATAATTTTATTCTTAACCCACTCTCACATATCCTTGAGAGATGGATCAATAGAAAAAGGGATACCAAGGTATCTAACAATCTTATGAGGTCCACCCCAAGAGTAAGAAAACTAATCCAACCAGTCTGGAGGAGAGTTTTTCCAACCAAGCATAATAGATTTAGGATTGGAAACACGAGCTCCTGAGGCTTTCCCAAAGATCTCAAACTTCTGATCAAGAGAGCGAATATTATGTTGGGAGAGATCCAAAAAAAGGGAGGTATCATCGGCAAATTGAATATTTAAAAGTTCAGAATTGTCAGGGAGGGTGATCCCATGGACTCTAGGAGAGAGGGAATCATCACGAAGAAGGTAAAAAAGAGCATCAGAAGCAATGAAAAAAAGGGCAGGAGCAAGGGGGCATCCTTGTCTAATAGAATGAGAAAGAATAATAGGCTGAGAAAAATTACCATTAACTTCAACAATAGCAGTAGCATCAGCAAGCAGAATTTTAACATAACTATAGAAGGTAGGAGGAAAATCGAAAGCACTGAGCATTTTGACAATGAAATCCCACTCAATTCTGTCATAGGCCTTTTCAAAATCAACAAGAAGCATAGCACTATTCTGATTAGAAGTCTTAGCCCAATTCATAGTTTCCCAGCTAGTGATTAAGTTCTCCAAAATGTATCTGCCCTTAATGAAACCTGTTTGAGTGGGGCAGATAAATTTTGGAAGAACTTTTTCAAGTCTGGTGGCAAGGACTTTTGCAAGAGTTTTGTAAGAAACATTCAACAGAGTAATAGGTCTCCAATTCTTGATAAGGGCCTTGTCACCAGACTTGGTGATGAGTTTAATAATACCAGTATTAATAGAGGATCCTAAAGATCCATTAACAAAAGCCTCAGAGTAAACATTGTAAAGATCTTTCGTAATCCACTCAATATTAGTCTTGTAAAATTCAGCAGGGAGCCCGTCAGGACCCGGGGCTTTATCATCCTTAAGCTTATGGATAGCATCAACAATCTCCTGAGGGGAGATAGTATTTTGAAGTTGGATAGAATCTTCCTCAGAAATCTTGGTAGGAATAAGGCTTATACAACGGTTCCTGATGTCAACAGAAGTGGGGGAATCCTCAGAAGAGAAAAGGTTAGAGTAGAAATCACGAAAGGCATTGATAATGTCAGGAAGGGAAAGAAGCTCTTTGTCTTCAACAACAACCTTGTCAACTCTTTCTTTCACATGCTTTTGCTTTAAGTAATTAAAGAAAAATTTTGAACCTTTATCCCCAAATTGTAACCATTGGTTTCGGGATCTGATATAGGCTCCTTTAATTTTATTTTGTTGATGTTTTCTAAGTTTGTTTCTGGCAAGAGAAACTTGCTTTGCTAGAGTCAAAGATGAAGGTTGGGCTTGAATATTACCTTCCAATGACAGAAGGTTTTCAGATAAAACTTTCTCAACTCTTCTATAGTCTTTGGCTTTTTTCTGTCCAAAAGACCTTTTGCCAAGAATCAATATTAGTATTCCATCTAGCAATATGAGAAAGGTTATTATTATTCTGATTAAAAAGTCTAACCATTTTAATAGCAATCATCACATTAGAATCAACAAGCAAGGAGGTGTTAAGAATGAATTTCTTGGAACGGGGGGCAGAAGGAGGGATAGCATTTCTAAAATTGATGGAGGCAGAAATGGGGGAATGATCAGAAAGCGTGGTGGGGTGAACAACTATAGTAGGTGAGGAGGCAGAAGATGAAAAAAAGGAGAAAGAATCAAGGTTGGCATAAAATCTATCCAGTCTAGAATAAACACGATTGGCACCTTGTTGATAATTGCACCAAGTAAATCTAAGAGCAGAGTTGTCACAATTTTGATCATAAAAAGGATCAAAGAGATTAAAATGACTTTTAAATCTATCCCAATAGCCTTTTTCCGATCCTTTCCACTCAAAAGGAACACCTCCAGATTTATCAAGATCGGTTTCAATCATATTAAAGTCTCCCCCAAAAATCCAGGGTATATTGGGCAGGGTAATCATCCAATCCCAGAGTTGGGATCGTTCATGATAATCATTGGAAGCATACAGTGAGCATATACCGAAACAACCATCACAATCTTTGATAACAACCCAAGCCACTCTGTTACATGGAGAAATACTTGACTTAAGTATACGATTAGCCCATTTAGGATGGATGAGAAGAGCAACTCCTCCTTTTCCCTTAGGATGGCTGGAGAAGATCTTATAAGCATCTTTCCAAATGCAGTCATGGGCAACATCAAGAGTAAATCCAACAGATTTAATTTCTTGCAACATCAAAAAATCAAGATTATTATGCATATTAACAAAATTCTTAACAATAAACTTGCGATCAGGAGACTCAAGGCCTCTCACATTCCAAGACAAAACCTTCATGATGAACTATGATTATTGGTTCTAGTAGGGAGACCAGCATTGTCTCTAGTCTTGTTTTTGTTCTTCGACCCAAGAGGTCTACCTTTCTTCTTGAAGGGGAGATCTTTCATATTCTCATCCTCATCATCATGATTTCCCTCACAATCCACGCTCAAGGACAGATCCACACCAGAGGAGGGGCGACTACAATTAAACAGAGGATTGGCATAAACCACCTCTATCATAGAAATGTCCTCAATTTCATTTAAAGCAAAGAAAGAATTTTTGGTAGAAAGATCCTTAGTATTATCCATGTTTGGAGCACAGAGATTAGTGCAAGGAGCTAAACCTGGGTCTAGAGGTAAACAGTTTTGAGTATCAGCCATAGCAACATCAGGTTTCTCTTTATCAACATGCGGAGTGTTATCCAGGAATAGGACATGACTGGGTTTAAGAGTTTCAATAGGGTTTTTTTTGCCCTTCTTGGTCGAATCTGATCTAAAGCTAATTGTTGAGCGTTATTTCATCTTTTGTTTTTACGGTGTGAAATAATCTAGAAGTTGTCAGGGCAAGCAGGTTTATTGGATCCAACATCATTAGAAGCAAATATAAGGCAATCTGGTGTTGAATTGCTAGTAAATTTAGCATCAGAGAAAGGGTTGACAAATTGCTGAGAGACGCTTGGAATGGATTGAGGAGTTGGGATTGGGTTCAAAGGATGGGAAGCAGAGGGCTTTAAAGGAGCATTATGTTCAGTCCGTGGTTTAGGGTTGACTGATTGGGTGTCCGAAGTGGGGATGGAAGCAGATTTAGTGCTAGGGTTTGATTTCTCAGAGGTGGGTTTCTTAGAAGTGGTATTAGGGTTTTTTCTGGTTAGAAATGATAGGGCAATCTTTTCTTTGATGGCCCTCACGTTTATAGAGGAAGCAAGCATTTAAACCCCCTAGAATTTCAATGGGGCAAACAAAGACTTGTCCATCTATATTGACCTTCAAGCTCGGTGGAATGTAAATACTTGGTTTAATAGATATTAAGACCCTCGCATCGAGGTTAGGAACCAACCTAGCAGTTTCGTCAATCCGGATGATCTTGCTGAATTCCTCCAGCAGCTAGGGCACAAACTTCCACAGAAAGGGAGGGACACTTCGCAAGATTAGCCATCTAGGGCATGAGAGGGCTAAGATTTCATCTTCAACAGCCTCCTGAGACTAGGGAAGAGCTCTAAAAGAGGTTTTGCCCACCGACCAATAATGTCAGTTTAGGGCTTGTAACTGGGATTCATGATTTTGAAAGAAAATAATGAACAGACGGCATTGTATTTGCCTGCAGAAAGAAATCTTTAATCCCATTTTGATATTCCAAAGACTATTAAACCAGTCATCTAAGAATTTATGTGGAGGGCATTTTTCAACATCGATGCAAGCAAAAAAATAGCCGTGCTTGATAACCTATCCTTTTCCAAGGCTATTTCCTTTAGCATCTCATTATTTGGCGAAATATAAGAGTCAACCAAGGCAGAGACAGAAGACTTACCTTGTTCTTCTGGTTCCTTGCTTCCAATGGCTTTAACAAATCTAGCCATAGGGGAGACGCCAATAGAGGCAAGAGCAACTGTCTCTACGAATGACTTCTTGAGGGTTTGACCGGCACCCACAGAGGCAGTGGGAGAAACATTAATGGTATGAGAAGGGTTTGAGGTGATATTAGGGGCTTTGGGGAGGGCACCATCGGGCGGGATGACGTCCATAAATGCAAAGGAGGGCATTCGCACAGAGAAAAGCAAATGAAACTTAAACACAAAATCAGAAAGTAATAAACACAACAGAGTGTTGGGAAGGAAATCAAACCACGTGGAGGAGAGAGACTCTCCACCTCACCACCGAGCCGCTGACGCCACTTTTCGGGTGGGAATCGCAGCCAGATTTGACACCATACGCCGGAAATCGATGAAGGGAAATCACTCAATTTTTTCGCATGCAGACCGAAAATTTGCAGACCATTTTCATTCAAGGGGACTTTACCTATATGTTTATTTTAAAAATTATTTTAAATAAATATAAATATGTAATAAATGATATAAAAATATATATTGTATATTAATATTATAAATTAGTAATATATACAAAAATCACAAATAAACTAAGCAAGTTTTTAAGATTTTAAATTAATATGAATAGATTCTAAATTTAGAAACCTTCATGTTTTATATTTTGAAATATTGTAAATAAATTTATATTTTATCATTTATATTATAAAATAACCGTTTGTATATAGAATAAAATATTATATTGACGGTTTAATAAAATTTCAATACAATAAAGAAGTGGAAAAATGAGCCATCAAATTCCACCCTGGTGCCATACTTTTATAAGAAAACATCTCTTTGTTATTTGGAATCAATTATTTTTTTAAAAGCTGTTATTAGTTTCTGTGTATTTATAGATAGAGATTAATGTTTTCACCACTCCTTAATTGTTAATCTATATTTTTGTGGTGTGGAAAAATCAAGACCTATTGTTCTAAATGTTATTAGGCCCTGTCTATGTCTGTATATATAGGTAGACTTATGTTTTCAAGTGAGTTATTTACAATTAATTTAGCTTTGGAAACTGTGTTAACAATAAAATTAAATTCATTTATTTGGCTCGCATTTACACACATTTCTATTGTTGAAAAGTATTTCAGCGTAATTGCTAGTCATAAAACTGTACATGACGAGGAAACAACGTGGAATATCAATTTTAGCTCTTAAGAATCTCATCTGTGTTTTACTTGAATTGCTACAATTTTTATGTTCTCCTTAACATTTTTAATGTCACCTATGCCGAATTTCCCTCATTGGATTAAAAAATTGGTCTCCCCGTGCAGGACAAATAACCTCGACTGAGACATTTTTCACTTGAATAAAGACTAATTCGCTTATACAAAAGTTTACAGTATCTTACACGAAACAGTTGACAACGTGAAACTAAATACTGAAATGCCTATGCATTTTTCCAATAAAAAATTGTGCATTTTTCAAATGCACAATTTCATGGAAAATGTTTCAGCCAATGGAAAGAGTATAACTAAAATATCAATGCAAACCAAGGTGTTTGGAATTTCACGATAAAAGTATTTCTTAAAAAATGAACGATTTGTGCTCTCCCCTGCTAATGATTTGTTCGTTATTGCCTGGAAAGTTAGAAATCAACGATGTGAATTAGCTAATATTTTCAACAATTTCTTTATTGTTAAGGGTGAAAGGCATTGATGTTGAAACTGAAGCATTCAACATCGGTATTTCATGATGATGATTGTTAGAAGTAACATTAGTTTGATTTAGATCAGTCTCCAATGCAAGGAAATATTGTAATAGATTGGTTGGTATGACTTTGAACAATTGGTTATGACTTCAGAAATTTAGTTCGTGGAATAGTGGGAGAGAACGCGTTTAATGAACTTCCGTTGCCAACCATGATCTACAAACAACATCCCTATTTTATGAATGAATAAAAACACAAAAATGAATAGGCAAAATTTAAATATAACAATGTCATGGTAATATTGAAAGTGATTTTTTATTTTGTTGTGTGACAAGAATCAATTATTTATTTATCAAGGATAGACGTCTCTTTTGTCTATAATGTAGGGCAAGGAGATATTGCATTGTGCTAAAAAGTCCAGTTGCATGCTTCTATCAATTAATTTTTTTTCAAAATATACATATACTCCTCCCTCTCCCTGACCTTTTTATTATCCATGGATTTCTTTTCTAGAGATTTTCTTGCAATTTCCTAAAATTTGAAAGTTTGGCGTTGAAATATTTATCAATAAGAATATTTGTTGGTATAATATCCCTACGCATTATTCACACATTAGTGTGCTCATTATTCTATTTATTATCTTCCTTTTGGTGGGTCGTTTAAGTATTCAATTTTCTTTGGCTTTGTTATTAGAGATAAATTTGGGTTTTGGGATAGCTTAAAACAGAAAAAGAAACAAAAAGTAAGTGATGACACTTCTCAAAGAGTAAATTGAGTAGATCTCCCTTAGGCATATAGTCAAATATTAGCAACCACTCATCTCTATAATGGAAGATCCCATGAGATTCATAATGTTTGTGCTATAAAGTTTTATTGTAGTTTGATTCCCTTTGTAAGATACTACTTTTATTTTATGATTTCCTCATTATGATATGCCTTCTATTAGATAAAATTCTCTTAAAAATCAATAAATATCCTAATAAGTATTGTACTACAGAGCTATATTGGTTTTTTGTGTTACATAACTATGAAGAATGGAAAAATATGAAATATGAAAACTGAAAACTGAACCCTTCCACACTTAAAAACTTTTTGAACTTATAATGTTGCCATTGCCAACATTTCAAAGGTGAGCCCATATTCAATTGCTTTATTATCTGTTTATCATTGAATGCCTATTTAACCATTTCTATTAATTTAATTAAAATTATAATGTGATTTGAAGACTTCAACATCATTCATCTCAATTAAATCTTCCAATTCATATTTAGTAGCCCCTTCAATCAACTACCGTGAACAAACATGTTTGGGATGGAGCTTTTACAAGATACATATTATTTTTCTCATAGTACAATAATTTGAAGAGTTAAAGGGTGCCTCTAACTAACCGTTCAAAAGTTATTATTTAAAATCTATAATTATTTACTACCTCTATGTGTGGATGAAATGTGTAGGGATGCAAGAAGTGCCCATATAGAGTGTTGGAATAGGCGTTGCATTTGAAAATTTTAGGAAAATAATGATGGGCTTGACGTAATTGGGAAAACATATTCGTGAACGCTAGAGTCACTGATTCACTAAACTATCAACATCAATCTTTATTTTAACTTTTATGTTATATATCTCTAGAGACAGTTGTGATCTCTAGAATTTGGAAAAAAGAAAGAAAGATAAAATGAGTTGCAAAGTGTCTAACACTACAATTAGTGTGACATTTGTTTATGCTAGTAGTATATTTTTTAAAATGTTAAATATCTATCTATTATTTTTTTGACACAACTTATGCTGAGTCTTCATAGATCTCTAAAGAAAGTGAAACTTGGTCTTAGTTTCATTAATCTCTTTATTCTTAGCTAAAAAGAAACACATTTTTTATGTAATTGAACAAGTTTGTAAGTTTAATTTATTTTTTAATTTTTTAATAAATATTTAATTGATATCTTTTAGTTTTTATAGTATAATTAGCTTTTGATAGATTGAATAAAGGAAAGCTTCTTCATCCAATTATAAAAAATACTTCTCATTCATTTAAAAGCCAAAAATATTTTTAAAAATAAAGAGTCAAAGGGATCGATAGCAATAGAGTCCAAAAACACACTTGATGAAGGGTGCTCCCCTTAATACCACAAGCACATAATAGAAATAGAGAAACAACAACAATAATATGCAAGAATAGAAAACTGGCTTCTTATTATCTCCACAAATGTGGAATTAAAAACTTTCAGAATTACAATATGCAAAGCCACATGGGCATTCCATTACAATATTCTGTAGGACAAAGCTTCGAATCAATACCCAGATCTACTACCCGGAACTGCCCTAGACAACACTACGGGCCTTCTTTATAGAGGCAATTTCCACCGCCCGAGAAGGTTCTAGAAATTTAGCCATTAGGGCCGACCAAACTTAGAATTATTTTATTTTACAATTTATTACATCAAAGTCGGCTCAAAATGAGTTTCGAAACCCAAACAAAAATTTTGAAGAAAAATTATTTTTCGCCATTTCAGGTGACCCAACTTCCGAAGACCATAAGTCATCACCCGTTGACCCAATTGGCTATTATAACCCCATTCTGGAAATGCCACGAAGAGCTCTAAACACTTGACCAATGCACAACCCCCATCACCCAAATTTTTGACCTCATCCGGGGCCTCTAAAGCCTTCAAAACTGAGTTCGAAGTTTCTGTACCCTGCTGCCAATACCGAAAATCTTCAATATCTTCAAAACCACACCTAATCTAGTCATGAAACTTTGCTGGCAGGCTGATATGACTGAGATGAACCTCCATATGTAAAATCAGACATTCCGAGATCGTAAGACCAACTTACTAAAAAATAGCAATAAATAGCGGCTCTACACAAGATAGCCCTTATTGAATACAAAAAAAGAAATATTTTTGGGTGATGCAAGATTGCTCTTACACCCAGGATGCTCCTGCATCAGACACATGGGGTAATTTGAGAAGTGACATTGTCACGACTCAAATGTGCAGAGGAAAACCAAGATGGTTAACCTCCTCCTTTGTTAGCCATGATGAATCTTCAACGGGTCCTCCTTTCCATTTGACCAAATACTCTTCATATGTCCTGTTCCTTGTGCTTTTGCCAACACGACTGTCTAGTATGTCTTCTATCTCCTTGAAATCTGAACTGGTTGCTGGAATACTCCACTATGTTGCTGCAACCTCATCTTCAACACCTCCTTCATGATACTCTGTCAAATCTGAAATGTTAAACACTGGTAAAATATTCAGCTCACTAGGCAATTCTACCTCATATGCATTTCCTGAATCATGCTTCTTCAATATCTTACATGGTTCAAACTTCTTCATTTTTAGCTTGTTATATGTACCAACCGGAAATCGCTCCTTCCGCAAATGAACCATGACTTCATCTCCAACCTGAAACTCCTTATGCCTCCTTTTCGCATCTGCCTTAGCCTTATACTGTGCATTCATCTTGGTAATATGCTTCCTCACCTCCTCATGGATGTTCTTCAAGTGTTCTGCAAAATCCTCAGCTTCAGTACTACTTATTTCTCCTTTATCTATCTTTCTCAATTCAGATGCATTTCTTGGACTACATCCATATACAATCTGGAATGGTGATTTACCAGTGCTCCTATTGACAGAATTATTGTATACAAATTCTGCTTGTGGTAAAATCAAATCCCATCCTGTTGGCTTATCTCCAACCAAACATCTCAGCAAATTTCCCAAACTCTTATTCACCACCTTTGTCTGTCCATAAGTCTGTGGATGATGTGATCAACTAAACTTCAAATCCGTCTTCAACTTTTTCCACAATGTCTGCCAGAAATATCCAACAAACTTAGTATCTCGATCTGAAACTATGGTCTTTGGCAAACCATGTAGTCTCACCACTTCTCTGAAAAATAATTCTGCTACATGAACAACATCATTAGTCTTCTTGTAGGGAATGAAATGTGCCATCTTCAAAAATCTGTCAACTACTACAAAAATTGAATCATGTCCCCGTTGTGTCCTCAGTAAACCAAGAACAAAGTCCATACTGATATCCTTCCAAGGCTTCTCCGGTACAGGTAATGGCTGATACAACCCTGTATTTTGCTTCACTCCTTTCACCATCTGACATACCCTGCAACTCTATACAAACTTCTTCACATCTTGCTGCAATTGTGGCCAATAATAATTCTCACCAACCAAAGCAAGGGTTTTATCATGACCAAAATGTCTAGCCAATCCTCCACTATGCTTCTCCTTGATGAGATTCTCCCTCATAGAACTTCGTGGAATGCACAACTGACTCCCTCTGAATAGCATATCATCTTAGATGATAAAATTCAGCCATTTCGTCCTATCTAGAGTAACAGGTTCTGTACAAGCTTTCCAAGCTTCACCAAAATCAGGATCCTCTGGATACAAATTCTTGAGTTCTTTTAACCCAACTACTTCAATCTGCATCTCTATCAGCAATAGTTTCCTTCTGCTAAGAGCATCCGCAACCCTATTAGACTTTCCACTCCTGTGTTTCAAAACAAATGTATAACTCTACAAAAACTCAAACCATTTCAAATGCCTCTGATTCAACTTTCCTTGACTATTCAAATATTGCAAAGCTTGATGATCAGTATACAAAACAAACTCCTTAGGAAGCAGATAGTGCCTCCACTTTTTCAATGCCTGAACTATAGCATAAAATTTTTGATCATAAACATAATATTTTCTCTTGGCATCATTTAACTTCTCACTGAAATAAGCAACAGGTTTACCTTCTTGGCTCATAACAGCTCCTATTGCAGTACCACTAGCATTAAAATCTACTTGAAACACCTTATTAAAATCTGGAAGTGCTAAAATAGGTTGTTCTGTAACTTTTTGTTTCAACAATTGAAAACTGTTTTCTGCCCCATTAGGCCACTTAAACTCTTTTCTATCCCCTCTCATTGTCTTAGTCAAGGGACCACAAATACTGCTAAAATTTTTGATAAACTTTCTGTAAAAACTAGCTACACCATGAAAAGATCTTACCTCAGTAGCACTTCTTGGAGTAGGCCATTCAAAGATAACTTGTACCTTTTCTGGGTCCATTTTTAGACCTTCTGCTGAAACTACAAATCCCAAATACACTAAATCTTTCTTCACAAAACTACACTTTTTCAAATTAATCAACAATTTTTCATCTCTCAACTTCTCAAACACCATACGAATATGCATCATGTGTTCCTCCAATGTCTTGCTAAAAATTAAAATATCATTTAGGTAAACAATGACAAACTTTCCTAGAAATTCTTTCAGAACCTCGTTCATGAGCCGCATGAAAGTGCTCGGTGCATTGGTTAGCCCAAAAGGCATGACTAACCACTCATACAGTCCTTCCTTTATCTTGAAGGTAGTCTTCCATTCTTGTCATTCTCTAATCCAAATCTGGTGATATCCACTCTTCAGATCTATCTTTGACAAATACACAACTCCACTCAAACAGTCCATAATATCATCCATTCGTGGCGTTGGAAACTTATACTTGATTGTGATCTTCTTTATTGCTCTGAAATCTGTACACATCCTCCACTCTCCATTCTTCTTTGGTGCTAATATCACTGGTACAGTATAGGGACTCAGACTCTCTCAAATCAACCCCTTATGTAATAACTCGTGTACTTGTCTGTTCAACTCTTCACTTTCTGCTGGTGTCATTCTGTGTGCTGCCTTGTTTGGCAAACTGGCTCCTGGAATCAAATCCATCTGATGACTGATCTTCCTTACTGGTGGTAATCCATCAGGTACATTATCAAATACAATATTCTGAAACTCATTCAACAAATCTGCAACCTCTACAGGTACATCCTCTACTTTTTTACCAACTTTTGAAATTAAAGTAAAACACACATGCTCATGCCTCATACCATCTAGGAATTTTCTTCCATCAACAAATGTTATTCTTGCATTACCATATACCTTTTCTTCAGTGTCCTTCAATGGCTTTAGCTTATGTCGCACTCCATCCTTTGTTAGGGAATAGGTATTCGCATGACCATCATGTACAACACATCTGTCAAACTGTCACGGTCTACCTAACAACATATGACATGCTTCCATAGAGATGATATCACATAGTACCTCATCTTGGTACCCGCCGATCTTGAACTTTACCAGGCACTGTTCACTGACCATGACCTTGTGGTTATCCTGCACCGAGGCAATTTGATATGGATGTGGGTGTTTCTGTCTCTTGAGCTTTAACTTTGTCACCATCTCTTCTGACACCAAATTGTCAGTGCTTCCACTATCAATAATCACATCACAGCATTTACCCTCACACTTGCATCTAGTGCGAAACAGGCTCCTCCTTTGTTTAGGTTCATTCTCACCACTCAGCAAGACTCTTTTGTTAATTAGCGTTTCTCCTCTTTCAGCAGCT
The DNA here is from genome assembly GCA_027943335.1 of Chamaecyparis obtusa. Lineage (NCBI taxonomy): Eukaryota > Viridiplantae > Streptophyta > Pinopsida > Cupressales > Cupressaceae > Chamaecyparis > Chamaecyparis obtusa. The sequence continues at coordinate 163,305 of BSBK01004920.1, read as the reverse complement.
TCAGAATTTGATGATCTAGCATCTTCATCTACATGTGCAACTCTGGCCTGGCCTTCATTTGTCCTGTCTGTTCTGCCTTGGCGCTGAGGACATTCAAATGCCCTATGACCTTCTTCTCCACAGTGAAAACATGTTCCATGGAAGCCTCCTCTTCCAGATCCTTGTCCTCTTCCTCTTCCTCTCTGATCTCTATTACTCTGATCCTGAAAATGAATAAAATTATTTTCTCTTTGATTCTGACTGCTACTGGCCTCATCCTTTTTTTTTGAATCTTCATTTCAGCCACCATATGACCATCCGCCGGATCTTCCACCACGACCTCTTCCATTTTGTCTGCTCTCAAACTTATTGTTCAGTTTTTCCTCTACTTTTAGGGCAAACTGGTATGCCTCTTCAATACTGTTCATTCGAACTAGATTCAACTCCTCTTGAATGCTTGGCCTTAACCCATTAAGGTATCCGACAACTTTCTCCTTATCAGCTTCTGCATGACCTGTTTTGATGAGGAGTCGATAGAACTCATCTGTATACTCCTGAACAGATCTTCCTGCTTGCTTCCAACTTTGCATTTTCTTTAATAGGTCAAGCTCATAATCAACAGGAATGAACTGTCGCTTCAATTTATCCACCATCTGATCCCATCTTGTAATTTTATCTTTCCCTTTTCTATTTCACTCCAATTGAATTTCTTGCCACCAGATCTTCGCATGACCTTTCAATCTGACCTTCGCAAATTTGACCCTATTAGGATCCTCAATATCTTCATACTCAAAATATTCCTCACATTCATTAATCCAGTCAATCAATTCCTCTGGGTTAAGATTTCTAAAAAATGTAGGAACCTCAATCTTAGGTCTTTTCCCAATCTTGGAAATCGCCCGAAAAAGTCTTTCTTCTTCCTGGTTCACAATTTTAGCTTTCCTTCTTGATATTCTTCTTCAGCTTCATCCTCGCTTTCGTCTCTGACATTAAGATTCATTTTTCTATGAATCTCTTCTTGCAATGCTCACACTTGTCTCTGCAGCTCTCTAACCTCAGGTGTCATAGCACCAGCTCTTCCACCACATTCCCTTCGTGGAGGTATTTTCACGATGCGCACTGAAACCCTAACCACGGTCCTAGTGCAAACTGCCTCACAGTCGGTGATCTGTTTACACACTCAGGAACTCCTGCTCTGATACCACTTGATGAAGGGTGCTCCCCTTAATACCACAAGCAAATAACAGAAATAGAGAAACAACAACAATAATATGCAATAACAAAAAACTGGCTTTTTATTATCTCCACAAATGTGGAATTACAAACTTTCAAAATTACAATATGCAAAGCCACATGGGCATTCCGTTACAATATTCTGTAGAACAAAGCCTCGAATCAATACCTAGATCTACTACTCGGAACTGCCTTAGACAACACTACGGGCCTTCTTTATATAGGCAATTTCCACCGCCAGAGAAGGTTCTAGAAATTGAGCCCTTAGGGCTGACCAAACTTAGAATTATTTTATTTTACAATTTATTACATCAAAGTCGGCTCAAAATGAGTTTTGAAACCCAAATAAAAATTTTGAAGAAAAATTATTTTCTACCATTTCAGGTGATCCAACTTCCGAAGACCATAAGTCATCACCCGTTGAACTGATTGGCTATTATAATCGCATTCTGGAAATGCCACGTAGTGCTCTACAGGCTTGACCGGTGCATTGCGCCTGACACCCAAATTTTTGACCTCATCCAGGGCCTCTAAAGCCTTCAAAACTGAGTTCGAAGTTTCTGTACCCTGCTGCTAATATCGAAAATCTTCAATATCTTCAAAACTACACCTGATCTAGCCATGAAACTTTGCTGGCAGGTTGATATGACTGAGATGAACCTCTATATGTAAAATCAGACATTTCGAGATCGTAAGACCAACTTACTAAAAGATAGCAATAAATAGCGGCTCTGCACAAGATAGCCTTTATTGAATACAAAAAAAGAAATATTTTTGGGTGATGCAAGATTGCTCTTACACCCAGGATGCTCCTGCATCAAACACCTAGGGTAATTTGAGAAGTGACCCTGTCACGACTTAAGTGTGCAGAGGAAAATCAAGATGGTTAACCTCCTCCTTTGTTAGCCATGATGAATCTTCAACGGGTCGTCCTTTCCATTTGACCAAATACTCTTCATATGTCATGTTCCTTGTGCTTCTGCCAACATGACTGTCCAGTATGTCTTCAATCTCATTGAAATCTGAACTGGTTGCTAGAATACTCCACTGTATTGCTACAACCTCATCTTCAACACCTCCTTCGTGATACTCTGTCAAATCTGAAATGTTAAACACTGGTGAAATATTCAACTCACTAGGCAATTCTGCCTCATATGCATTTCCTGAATCATGCTTCTTCAATATCTTACATGGTCCAAACTTCTTCATTTTTAGCTTGTTATATGTACCAACTAGAAATCGCTCCTTTCGCAAATGAACCATGACTTCATCCCCAACCTGAAACTTTTTATGCCTCCTTTTCTCATCTGCCTTAGCCTTATACTACGCATTCATTTTGGTAATATGCTTCCTCACCTCCTCATGGATGTTCTTCAAGTGTTCTGTAAAATCTTTAGCTTCAGCACTACTTATTTCTCCTTTATCCATCTTTCTCAATTTAGATGCATTTTTTGGACTACTTCCATATACAATCTGAAATGGTGATTTACCAGTGCTCCTATTGATAGAATTATTGTATGCAAATTCTGCCTGTGGTAAAATCAAATCCCATCTTGTTGGCTTATCTCCAACCAAATATCTCAGTAAATTTTCCAAACTCCTATTCACCACCTCTATCTATCCATCAGTCTGTGGATGATGTGATGAACTGAATTTCAAATCTGTCTTCAACTTTTTCCACAATGTCCGCCAGAAATATCCAACAAACTTAGTATCTCGATCTGAAACTATAGTCTTTAGCAAACCATGTAGTCTCACCACTTCTCTGAAAAATAATTCTGCTACATGAATAGCATCATTAGTCTTCTTGCAGGTAATGAAATGTGTCATCTTTGAAAATCTGTCAACTACTACAAAAATTGAATCATGTCCCCGTTGTGTCCTCGGTAAACCAATAACAAAGTCCATACTGATATCCTTCCACAGCTTCTCCGGTACAGGTAATGGCTGATACAACCCTGTATTTTTCTTCACTCTTTTCACCATTTGACATACTCTGCAACTCTGTACAAACTTCTTCACATCTTGCTGTAATTGTGGCCAATAATAATTTTCACCAACCAAAGTAAGGGTTTTATCACGACCAAAATCTCCAGCCAATCCTCCACTATGCTTCTCCTTGATGAGATTCTCCCTCATAGAACTTCGTGGAATGCACAACTGACTCCCTCTGAATAACATATCATCTTGGATGATAAAATCCAGCCATTTCGTCCTGTCTAGAGTAACAGGTTGTGTACAAGCTTTCCAAGCTTCACCAAAATCAGGATCCTCTGGATATAAATTCTTGAGTTCCTTGAACCCAACCACTTCAATCTGCATCTCTGTCAGCAATAGTTGCCTTCTGCTAAGAGCATCTGCAACCCTATTAGACTTTCCACTCCTGTGTTTCAAAACAAATGTATAACTCTGCAAAAATTCAACCCATTTTAAATGCGTCTGATTCAACTTTCCTTGACTATTCAAATATTGCAAAGCTTGATGATCAGTATACAAAACAAACTCCTTAGGAAGCAGATAGTGCCTCCACTTTTTCAATGCCTGAATTATAGCATAAAATTTTTGATCATAAACAAAATATTTTCTCTTGGCATCATTTAACTTCTCACTGAAATAAGCAACAGGTTTACCTTCTTGGCTCATAACAACTCCTATTGCAGTACCACTAGCATCACAATCTACTTGAAACACCTTATTAAAATCTGGAAGTGCTAAAATAGATTGTTCTGTAACTTTTTATTTCAATAATTGAAAACTCTTTTCTGCCCCATTAGTCCACTTAACTCTTTTCTATCCCCTTTCATTGTCTCAGTCAAGGGACCACAAATACTGCTAAAATTTTTGATAAACTTTCTTTAAAAACTAGCTAGACCATGAAAAGATCTTATCTCAGTAGCACTCCTTGGAGTAGGTCATTCAAGGATAGCCTGTACCTTCTCTGGGTCCATTTTTAGACCTTCTGCTGAAACTACAACTCCCAAATACACTAACTCTTTCTTCACAAAACTGCACTTCTTCAAATTAATCAACAATTTTTCATCTCTCAACTTCTCAAACACCATACGAATATGCATCATGTGTTCCTCCAATGTCTTGCTAAAAATTAAAATATCATTTAGGTAAACAATGACAAACTTTCCTAGAAATTCTTTCAGAACCTCGTTCATGAGCCGCATGAAAGTGCTCGGTGCATTGGTTAGCCCAAAAGGCATGACTAACCACTCATACAGTCCTTCCTTTGTCTTGAGGGTAGTCTTCCATTTATCTACTTCTCTTATCCGAATCTGGTGATATCCACTCTTCAGATCTATCTTTGACAAATACACAGCTCCACTCAAACAGTCCATAATATCATACATTCGTGGCAATGGAAACCTATACTTGATTGTGATCTTGTTTATTGCTTTAGAATCTGTACACATCCTCCACTCTCCATTCTTCTTTGGTGCTAATATCGCTGGTATAGCATAGCGACTCAGACTCTCTCAAATCAACCCCTTATGCAATAACTCGTGTACTTGTCTGTTCAACTCTTCACTTTCTGCTGGTGTCATTCTGTGTGCTGCCTTGTTTGGCAAACTGGCTCGTGGAATCAAATCCATCTGATGACTAATCTTCCTTACCGGTGGTAATCCATCAGGTATATTATCAGATACAATATCCTGAAACTCATTCAACAAATCTGTAACCTCTACAAGTACATCCTCTACTTCTTCTTTACCAACTTTTGAAATTAAAGCAAAACACACATGCTCATGCCTCATACCATCTAGAAATTTTCTTTCATCAAAAAATGTTATTCTTGCATTACCACATACCTTTTCTTCGGTCTCCTTCAATGGCTTTAGCTTATGTCGCACTCCATCCTTTGTTAGGGAATAGGTATTCGCACGACCATCGTATACAGCACATCTATCAAACTGCCACGGTCTACCCAACAACATATGACATGCATCCATAGAGATGATATCACATAGTACCTCATCTTGGTACCTGCCGATCTTGAACTTTATCAGGCACTATTCACTGACCATGACCTTATGGTCATCCTGCACCCAGGCAATCGGATATGGATGTGGGTGTTTCTGTCTCTTGAGCTTCAACTTTGTCACCATCTCTTCTGACACCAAATTGTCAGTGCTTCCACTATCAATAATCACATCACATCATTTACCCTCACACTTGCATCTAGTGCGAAACAGGTTCCTCCTTTGTTCAGGTTTATTCTCACCACTCAGCAAGACTCTTCTGTTAATTAGCATTTCTCCTCTTTCAGCATCTTCAAAATTTGATGATCTAGCATCTTCATCTACATGTGCAACTCTGGCTTGGCCTTCATTTCTCCTATCTGTTCTACCTTGGCACTGAGGACATTCAAATGCCCTATGACCTTCTTCTCCACAGTGAAAACATGTTCCATGGAAGCCTCCTCTTCCAGAGCCTTGTCCTCTTCCTCTTCCTCTCTGATCTCTATTACTCTGATCCTGGAAACAATTAGAATTATTTCTTCTCTGATTCTGACTGCTACTGGTCTCATCCTTCTTTTTTAGATCTTCATTTTGGCCACCATATGACCGTCCCCCAGATCTTCCACTACAACCTCTTCCATTTTGTCTGCTCTCAAACTTCTTGTTCAGCTTTTCCTCTACTTTTAGGGAAAACTGGTATGCCTCCTCAATACTGTTCATTCGAACCAGATTCAACTCCTTCTGAATGCTTGGCCTTAATCCATTAAGGTATCGAACAACTTTCTCCTTATCAGCTTCTGCATGGCCTGTTCTGATGAGGAGTCGATAGAACTCATCTGTATACTCCTGAACAGATATTCCTGCTTGCTTTAAACTTTGCATTTTCTTTAATAGGTCAAGCTCATAATCAACAAGAATGAACTTTCGCTTCAATTTATCCACCATCCGATCCCATCTTGTGATTTTATCTTTCCCTCTTCTATTTCTCTTTAATTGAATTTCTTGCCACCAGATCTTTGCATGACCTTTCAATCTGACCTTCGTAAATTTGACCCTATCAGGATCCTCAACATATTTATACTCAAAATATTCCTCACATTCATTGATCCAGTCAATCAATTCTTCTAGGTTAAGATTTCCAGAAAATGTAGGAACTTCAATCTTAGGTCTTTTCTCAATCTTGGAAATCGCCCGAAAAAGTCTTTCTTCCTTCTGGTTCACAATTTCAGCTTCTCCTTCTTGATATTCTTCTTCAGCTTCATCCTCGCTTTCGTCTTTGACATTAAGATTCATTCATCTGCGAATCTCTTCTTGTAATGCTCACACTTGTCTCTGCAGCTCTCTAACCTCAGGTGTCACAGCACCAGCTCTTCCGCCACGTTTCCTTCGTGGAGGCATTTTTGCGATGCGCACTGAAACCCTAACCACGGTCCTGGTGCAAACTACCTCATAGTCGGTGATCTGTTTACACACTCAGGAACTCCTGCTCTAATACCACTTGAGGAAGGGTGCTCCCCTTAATACCACAAGCACATAACAGAAATAGAGAAACAACAACAATAATATGCAAGAACAGAAAACTGGCTTCTTATTATCTCCACAAATGTGGAATTACAAACTTTCAGAATTACAATATGCAAAGCCACATGGGCATTCCGTTACAATATTCTGTAGGACAAAGCCTCGAATCAATACCTAGATCTACTACCCGGAACTGCCCAAGACAACACTACGGGCATTCTTTATATAGGCAATTTCCACCGCCCGAGAAGGTTCTAGAAATTTAGCCCTTAGGGCCGACCAAACTTAGAATTATTTTATTTTACAATTTATTACATCAAAGTCGGCTCAAAATGAGTTTTGAAACCCAAACAAAAATTTTGAAGAAAAATTATTTTCTGCCATTTCAGGTGACCCAACTTTCGAAGACCATAAGTCATCACCCGTTGACCCGATTGGCTATTATAACCGCATTCTGGAAATGCCACGAAGTGTTCTACAGGCTTGACCGGCGCTTAGCGCCTGTCGCACAAATTTTTGACCTCATCCGGGGCCTCTAAAGCCTTCAAAACTGAGTTCGAAGTTTCTGTACCCTGCTACCAATACCAAAAATCTTCAATATCTTCAAAACTACACTTGATCTAGCCATGAAACTTTGCTGGCAAGCTGATATGACTGAGATGAACCTCCATATGTAAAATTAGACATTCCGAGATCGTAAGACCAACTTACTAAAAAATAGCAATAAATAGCGGCTCTGCACAAGATAGCACTTATTGAATTAAAAAAAGAAATATTTTTGGTTGATGCAAGATTGCTCTTACACCCGAGATGCTCCTGCATCAACAATGGAAGTCACCAAAATACATAACACACTCTCATTAACCATACAAACAGACCCATGCTTCAAAAGATAGATAAATAAAATACCTCAATAAGAGTAAAGAAATCAACAAGACAATGAGAAACAAGAAGAAACCCAAGAAATCACAAGAATTTAATTAGTTGTATGTATTTAAAATATGTACTTTAGCATTGCAAGAAATTATAGGAAATTTTTCTTCATTTTGATATAGTTAGTTCTATTGATTTAAGTGTCATATATAAGTGCCTTTTACTATTCTGATTTAGTTTGTCTCTTTCATCTCCACCTACTCTCATTTGTACTTATGTACATCCTTCTTGATTCATGTTACATATTAAGTCAACATTTTTAAACATAATCATTTGGATTTTTTTCATTAACATGCTTTGATTGCTATTGTGCACATTGTTATCTTTGTTGTACTATTATTTTTTACCATCACCAATTCTCTACTTCAATAAGAATATTTTTTCAACCTCTACATTTAAAGCATCCCTCATGTTCTAAGAATGGGAAAATAGAATAACCAAAAACTAAAATAGATGAGAAAAAGGTTCAAAGAATACACAGGGGAGGATAGCATAGGTGGAAACCTTGGAAAATATTATGGATATGCATCATTGTTGATATATGGTAAAAAATGAGATCTTAGTCTAAGAGTACAAACTAATATCTCAAATCTATATGGCATATTCATTGGGATATAAGCCAAGCTTAGGTAGAAGTCTAACAGGAGAATTGAACACTTGTGTTTATGATTCCCTTTGTTAAAATAAATTTGAGATTGTGAAGTGTGTGTATAATGAGCTAAGTTAAATTATAGGAAATTGATAACTTGCAATTTATAAACTATAAAATATAGAATAGAAAACCAATATGTAGTAACACAGATCTGGAAAGAGGATGCTTAAACAAACATGTAATTATAAGTGAAAATGTTAGAATATTGCATTGGGCTCTTTGATTTCACAGTATTTGAGTCAACAATAAGTTCTAGATTTTAGATCAGATGGTTATGTAGATCTCTCTAAAAATTAGCCAAAAAGTGTTAGAATAGTATGTTGCATAGCTAGTCTAGGGATTTATGCTTGTATAAAATCTGGGAGTGTTTATCAATGTATGCTTTGCACAAGTGTATCCCTCTCTGTGTCTCTCTAAGGTGTAATTTTTCAATCTCAAAAGAGTTTCTCCATGTAAACATTATCTTAATATATATTTAATTTCTTTTAAATCTATATTTCTTTGAATTGTTAATTATTTTTAAAATCCATTTTGTTATGCATAAAAAAAAATAAAAAATAGTTGAAATCAAAATTCGACCATGTCTTTGTGCTCATTCAAGTGTCTTACTCTGGTTTATACAATACTTCTTGAAAATGAATCATCATTTTTTCTTCAGAACTAATGAATCTTGGAATGAATTTTAAAAACATTCATGTTCACATTTCATTAGTTGTAAGAAAATGTCACTGAAATATCTTGGTTGTTCCTTCATTCTCATTGAAAAGGATACCAACAAACAATTACAACACAATCATTATCTTTTTGATGTGTTTTGACAAGCTTATCAACACTTCCTAGTAAATTTTCATTGCACAACTCTCTTCCCATGCTGTATTATAGTAATCAAGACCCAACCACTAATAAATTCATACTTTCCATTTTTCTCTAAACTGATATATTAGAATTTCCAATGAACTACCGCTATAAAGTACCTTTCCTCAATATTTTATAAACATGGTCAATTTTCAATCTTTGTGGCTTCTATTTATGAATAATGTCAATTCTTTTATGGATTCTTGTACAACAAATACAATTATGCAACACTTTGTAGCCCTTTCTAATTAGATGGATTTCAGGATAAGAAAAACATGTCATGTGCTTTGTAACCTCTTGGTTACTTTTTCTCAATAGTTTCTAAAGCTTTAACAAACTTTTTATAAAGTGTATATCAATCCAAATCAAGTTTCATTAACCCTATCATACCTATCAAAATCTCTATTGGAAAAGAAACCTTTGAAATCACTTATTTGTATTAAAATGCCCAAACCACTATGACTCGTACTGTTAAGAGGAACATGTTGGTCATATAGGTACCTTCACAAATTTTGACAAGTCATGAATAAGATTTCTTCACCTTTTCAAATGGCTATCATTTGAGTTTTAACTGTGGTTTCAACAACTAATTCAAACACCACGAATGTTGTAAATACTACTACTCGTACCATTAAGAGGAACATGTTGGTCATGTAGATATCTTCACAACTTTTTCTAAGTCATAAAAAACAATTTGTTCACCTTTTCAAGGTGATCATTTGTGTTTTGTGTCCAATGGTTCTTTGCTAGATCTAATTCAGACACAACCAATGGTTTTGAGACCTTTAATAAATATTGATGAGTCTCCTAAATTTTGCTTCCATCTTCTAAAAATTATCCTATAAAACCATGCACTTACAAATTGTCTGAAGTATGAAGTTGTCTATCTAAAAACATATAGAAATTTTTCCAACAATTGTTTTGTTGCCTCGTTTCAAGTCTTCAAATTTCCTTTTTCAGCCATTCCTTAAATCAAACTCTATGTCTTTCCAAAATCATGAAGAACTGATGAAAAACTAAAGAAGTTAGCATCGTCATGAAGGTTTGCTACATAAAGAATCCACTATGTAGAGCATGGTTTCTCATGCTTCTCCATAGTGATATTTACTGAAATATGACCAAGTTCTCCCTCACGATGGCACAGTTTCTCTTGCTCTTCTAGGGAATTAAAGTAGTGAGGTCCATGAAGATGCTTTCACATCACTGGAAGATTCTACAACATTTCTTTTGGTGTCTACAACTTCAAATGTACTTAAATTCAAATGTTAATTATGATCATCAATAGGAAGCTTTTGAATCACCTTATTTCTGCTACTTTTTTTGTTCTAGTCCTTGTTACCTCATGTGTACTAAAATTCAAGGTTTCATCCTCAAAGACAAGGCCAAGTTATTATTATTGGATCAATTATCTTTCTCTTTATATCATCCTTAATGAGCTTTAATTATTACAGAAATTGGATTTAATGGATAGGGAAAATGAAATTGAGTCAAATATGTAAAAGGTCTTGGCATAAATCATGATGGATTCATGAAGCTAATCATTTTTGTGATTAAATAGATTCATAAATTTTAAAATTAACTATGTTTGAATATAGGCCAATATGGCTCAAAATAGTGTGAGGAGCTGAAAATAGTGAAATTTTCAAAGGTTCAAAATTGTAGTAAACATTTGGTTGTGATTGGGGATGATGACCATGGTGGAAAAAGCATGAACCTATAATCATGTAAGGGCACATGATTACATATCTTGATAGAGAGCATGATGAAAAGAGAAAATACGAGTAAAGCCAAAATTAGGACAAAAACATGAGAGGAACCTAGACTAAAAAATAACAAAATCCTGCAAAATGTACATGGTAGGAAGACTTTGTGTTGAAGGATGCTGAAAGGTGCTCAAGTGAATCCATTTACAGGTTGGGAAAAGTAGGAGCCTCTACAAAAAAAAAAAGGAATCCATTTTCATGAAGCACCTGCAAGCCCAAGAATAACATACATACCCAAAGGGAACTTATTTTATAGAAGAAGGCTCTATGCATGATCTCATGACCAAACAACCATTTTCATCATATACTTCAATAACTCCTTGAATGGATTCTTGCATTTCACCATTCGTAACTCCATATTTTAATTTGATTAAATTAGAATTTGGAATGAACTCAATATTGATAGGAATGGATAAGATTTTTTTTTGATGTCAATACTCTCTTTTTCTAAAAAAATTAGAGACATCTTTATCATTTTCATCTTTAAGAAACATATAATCACTTCCAATCATAACACCTTCATGATTTTTTATAGCAAGAAACTCCACCACCTCAATGTTTACAACAATATCTCAATGCTTCCACTTTCATTCATAAAGCATAGTGAAGGAAAAATAATTCCTTCTTCACATAAGGAAACATTATCCTCTATTTATTTATGATAATTCACTGCATTTTGGCTAATGCTTATTTCATTCTCACTCCCTTGCTCATTAATTTCTATATTTTTATATTTATTTTCAGAAAAGAGATCATCACGTCCAATGTTATTATTAGGAGGAGAAAGAAATGAACTCATAGTATCTAACCCAAAATAATGAAAGAGTTGAAAGAGAGGATTATCTCTAACCTTTAAAGCTTCACTAGAAATTGTTGGTAGTTATAAAGAATTGGATATACTCAATTCTTCAACATGCTCTTCATTGATAAGCTTTCCTAGTTTTTCCTCAACTTTTGTTGTCACTAAAATGTTTCTTACTAGTTCATCTATAACATCAAAAGTAAATTCTTGTGACTCTAGTTGTAGAAAAAATGCATTAATACCATTCTTATATTCTTCCATATCACAATTAGATTGTCCAACATGCTTTCTTGTTGAAGTCAATAGAATTTTTTGGTGGTATGTTAGAGCCATAATATTCATCATTAGGTTATCAGAGTCATTCAAATCTTCTTCATAATGCAAATTATATGTACTTTAGCTCTTTCTTTGATACAATGTTTAATTTCTAAGTTACATGAGTTATTTGTAGAAACATCTTCTTTGTGCAACATTTTGAGATAGGAATATTCATTTGTACAAGCTAAAAATCTTACCTTTCTTGGATGCTCACAATAGCTATTAGTAGATTTCAAAATTTCTCTTTTCTTATTTCAATTATACCATCCAGATAGTAACAAATTATCCTCTATGTTAATGGCTTCTTGTTTCATGATTTCAAGATCGCATACAAGTGCTGTGTTTCAATTGGAATCTAGTTTTTGGATGTAATGTTGCAATAAAAATGGATAAAAAATTTTGTTCAATGGTTTGATTGGCTTGATGATTTTTTTAAAGATTGGTTGAACTGACGTACAAAGTCCCTTGTGCATTCATCATCTTCTTTTTTAATCATGAAAAAGTCGCATATAACGATACCCACATCAACTACTAGTTTGAAAATTGTGAGAAATTTATCTCTAGATATGACCTAATTTGTAATACTCCCATATTCAAAGTAATGAAACCAAAATTTTGCTATTTCAATAAGAGATTTGACAAACAACAAACAAATGCATCTTCTTTAGACACCACCAAAATTTTGTATGCAATAGTGAAAGCTTGAAAGTGTTTGTCTTGGTTTTGAGTCTTATCTCTACAAAACTTTAGAAAATGTTATTTCTATCTTGTAGGGAAGAATGTCTATTGTGGCAAAGACAATGACCTGAAATAGGTTCTTCATGGTTGGGGTGCAATAAAGCCCATGATGCAAAACTAGAATTCTTCTACCAAAAAAGATTTTATGTGTAAGCTCCAATATATAGAGTCACAAATCTCCATCCTTGGGAAAGTACTTTTAGAAATTTGGGGAAGTAAAACACAAGCACTTGGCTCCCCAACATAGTTGCAAAAAATATGTTCGTAATTTTTTTCTTCATGTGGTTTATTTTGAAAAATAATTCAGAATTCAATAAGAAAAACAACAAACTCACTAATAGTGAGAGATATCACTATGGAGGTAATGATCTTCCTTTGCATTTAAGAGCGGCAACTCCCTCATATGATATCATTTTGGGTTTTTTGGATATGCTTTTAACCAAGAAGTAGGAAAGGTAAAACTAACATCTGTTTATAGCCATGATGCAAATGTGATTAAAATTTGAGAATAAAGAGAACACAGATGAATGACAAATAGATCATCCACTTGTACTCAAAAAAGAATAATTGGGAAAATAAATAATTCTTCCTTTTAAATTATATGACATACCAAGATTCATAGATCATGTGATGAACATTATCCATAATTTGACACAAAAGAGAAGACATCAAAGAGCAGTTGCAAAAACACATGAAAATGACAACCCAAATGAAATATAGAAAACACAAATATTCAAAGCATCTCCTTTATTTCTTTGATGAAAATTAGAGCTCACAAACCTTGTAGTCTTTTACAAAAGATTATTCTTGAAGTATATATATTGCCTCTTCCGTTTTCATAACTGCATAATGATCCTCTTTATGATTGTGTCTCCTCTCGTATCACAGTGTGATAGGAATACAAAATTAGGATTCATTTAATTCTCTTTAATTTCATGTTTCAAGATCTTCCCAACCGTCCCTTTCAGTTCCTTAATTGCTTCTTTTTTAAATAATAAGATAAAATGTCCGTTCATATTCTGATGCATATCATAATTAATTTTATGATGAACTAAAATTTTATAAAAGAGAACATTACTAATTAAATAGTAGCTCTTATTGTAAATTTGACAGGTACACGCTTGTCACAACTACTCTTTCGAATGCCCCCTTTGTTATTAACCATTCAAGGACTTCTTATCCCAATAATGACTCGACCATGTCTTCATGCTCATTCAGGTTTCGTACTTTGGTTTTTACAACACTTCTTAAAAATGAACTGTCATTTTTTCCTAGAATCAATAGATCTTAGAATGATTTTTAAAAACTTTTATTGTCACAATTTTCTTACTTGTAGTGCAATATGACTGAGATCACTTGGTTGCTCCTTCATTCTCATTGACAAAGGATACCCACTATCAACTATAACATGATCATTAGCTTTCTAATGTCTTCCGATAGGCTTATCATTACTTCCTAGTAACTGTTCATTGCAACTATGCTCCCATGTCGCATCACAATAATCAAGACTCTAAATAATAAGCATGCCCTTCCATAGTTTATTAGAAAGCTTAATAGAGCATTATGAAGGTAACATGCAATAGATTATTGTCCAATAATTTGGAAGATATGTGTTTCAAAAGATTGGGAAGATGGTAATTTGGAAAGTTAAAGATTTCAATTCAAAAACTATATCTTTTTCAAGGTTATTGGGTAATTCAATGAAGTTCTATCTTGTACATGAGTAGTTTCTTCAAAAAAAAATTTCTAAGGGATACACATGAATAATGATTATATTATGAAATTACTTTTGAATGTCCCATACTATGTCTTTTATAAAGCCTTTTAAGCATGAAATCTTGAACTACCAACTTATAAGAATGAAACTAATTATTATAAGAATATAAGCCAAAGACTCATTAAGGTGGTGACTTTGTTATACATAAAGCTTAATATCATAACTTCTCCCTTTGAAGTTGATATTTCATACAACAAGACATGTTGATAAATATATGTACCCCACACACTCACAAATACAAATATAAATAACTTGATAATCATTAACCATATAAAAAAATGATAAATAGGATAATAAATCCGATAGACATTATTGCTATCTTGAAATTATTGTCTTACACTATATAAATTAGACAAACAACGAAGTCAAGTCAACAAAGCAACTAAGAGGAAAAGACGAATGGGAGTTATTGCCGGGTTGCGCGTGGAATTGTTGTGTACTTTCGTGCAGAAAGCTCCGCGAAGAAGCAAAAGTCGCAATCTACGCGTATTTCTGTGTGACTACGAAGAAGTTACCTTTTTGAGGAACAGTTGACTATCAATGGGAGATGACTTCTTTAAAGAGGTTATGATGCCTATTTTGTAATGGTCGTGGAAAATTTTACTTCCAGACATATTTTGTAAGATGTTAATTGGTTTGATCGCGATTCTTTAATAATGTGTGTTATATTTTGATTTATTATTTTTCTCCTTGTTTTTGAGTTCTCGGCCTGATTTATTATTATTATTATTTTTCTCCTTGTTTTTCCTTTCAATATTTTCAACAATGGTTTCTTTGGCGGTTTTATATAGAAATTCTTTAAGTCTCAACTTTCTACGGAGGCACATTCGGTGGCGGTTGATGTATTGAAAGGATTGGGGAATACACATTGGGTTGCAGTGGGGCTTTTAGCGATAGCGAATGTTCTAGAAAGATTCGACAACATTTCTGCAAATGACAGAGAATGCATAGACCTTCTTAAAGCTATGCTCAAGCTCGGAAAATACTTGAAACAGATGAAAGATATTTATGCTGATTTGAACACAGAGATTTCAGAAGATATGAGTGAAGCTGCTAAATTGATAGTTTCTGGAGTGATCCTGTGTTGTTCTTCTATCACATCGAATAAATTGTCCAAGTAAGTAGGTTGTTGCAATATATTCTTTGATCAAGGAACAGAGCATAGCTCTGTCGCATTGATTTAGTCGATGGGAGATTCTTCCTACTCAATAAAAACAATCTTTTTTAATAAATTTTAATGGCATTTGTCTGTAAACTCCAAAGGTTCCTGTTAACTAAGAAGATCCGTGATGAACTTGTCTATGTTCGGGGAAAAGTAGATTCTATGAAAGTTGATCTGATGCTTCAGATGCAAGCTCTGACCGTGACTACACTTACCTTCTATCATCGGCAATATAATGTTGAAGGTTGTGATCTTGACAGAAAGTTCCATCTTCGCACATTAAAAAAATTGTATGACTGATTGAATATTGATTACCAATATAACCCAATTGTTGATTTGGCATAACTAGGTGGGAACGAGGAGAATGATTGCCTTGAAGTAATAGAACAAAACCCCTCCGATCAATCCAAAGATGCAAAGAGTAAGAGACTAATTCGATTATAAACCTTTGTCAATTCGATTCAATTTTATGACTCATTAGTTTTGAATTTATGTAATCAGGCGTGACTAAGGAGTGCTGTGAAATAGAGCTCGAAGGGTCAGAGTCAGACACTACCCATTCTTGGGGACAAGAGAATCATAATGGGAAAAATGAGGCTGATAACGAAAAATTCGAAAGGCCACTGCGTAGCTCTCTCGGCCTGGGTGGATTTCTTAAAAAGAGGATTCCATCCATATTTGGACTCCAAATTTCTCCCACTTCCAATCCTCCTTTCCCTGTCCTTCACACTCCCTTTTCACCAGCCCTTCTCCCTTCCCCTTCTCCTTCTATACAAATAAAGAAGTTGCTGAAATAGATACAACTATCTCCAATTGAGTTCAAACGCCAAGAATTATGGAGGGCAACAAAAGGGTTTACGAATCAGATAGGCAAAGGTGGTTTTGGTAGTGTGTATTATGTAAGTTATATCTGAAATCAAACTGTCAATTATAGTCTAGAAGTAGCTATGATTAGTTATTAATTGTTAAATATGATTTCTCCTCCTCATTGAAAGGGAATTCTGTCTGATGGAAAACGAGTGGCTATAAAGAAGTTGAGGAAAGAAAGTCGTCAAGGCAAAAAGGAGTGGATGAATGAGACGAGGACTCTATCAAAGATACGCCATCGAAACGTCATTGAGTTGGTGGGATATTGCTTTGAAGACGGTATGATGTTAGTCTATGATTATGTTCCTCGAAACCTGTCAAAAGTCATTTTTGGTGAGTGGCTGGTACAGTTCTTTGACTTTGTCTATAAATAAGTAGGAGATATTTTTCCACAGCAAGTCAAATTGTGATATTGCTATCAGGATTCAACTGTGTAGTTTTTGAGTCAAACTCATTGACCTATGATTCATGAGTAGTGGTTCACATGAACCCATCTCTCATGAGAATGAATGGAACACTTAGCACTCATTGGATCTAGGTGATGCTCACAGAGGTGAAGCACCGGGACTTCCCGGGAGGTCACCCATCCTAGTACTACTCCAGCTCAAGCGCGCTTAACTATGGAGTTTCCTCCAAGCACCGGGACTTCCCGGGAGGTCACCCATCCCAGTACTACTCCAGCTCAAGCGCGCTTAACTACTCCAGATCCTCAATATTTTAGTGCCGGTGGTGCGAGTGTGCAATCAGACATTTACAGCTTTGGAGTGACGCTGTTAAATGTCGTATCTGGCAAAAGAGCAACGGAATGCATAGACGACCGGATGCTCACCCAGTACGTAAGAATTATATTAGCATATATAGTCACACCCACCATAGTTTGAAAGGGGTTTAACAAACTAATATAATGATTCGATTTATGGTTTGGTGTGTGAATGCAGGCGTGGAGGTTATGTGAAGAGGACCGGCTTCATGCGCTAATAGACCCTCGATTACTCAAGGCTGACGGTTTAGTTAATTCAAGCAGCATATCAAGAGCAATAATAACAGCTCTCTGGTGCACCCATTATGAATGCAATACACGCCCATCAGCGTCAGGAGTGTTAATGATGCTTTTATCAAAAGAAAAATTTTCAATTCCCACCCAAACACATGCACCCTATTTCAGCCGGAGTCACGCAAATAAAGAAAACAAAGCGTTGGTTTGATAAGAGAAATTTTTGGTAGTTTGGCTTAGTTGTATGCTCGACAATTTCTCTAGTATACAGATACGATTGCATCATTAACAATCGAATAATTCCATCTACTTTATTTAAATGTTCGATAATTCAATGGACTTTTATTTATATGTTCAGAGTGACTGTTTGGCTAAATAGACAATCAGATGTTGATCATCAATGAAATATTACACATCTTTTATCTTCAGATCAGTTTCTTCTTCTTCTCAAAGTTTATAGAATAATTTGTGGTGATAGTATTTCTTCTTATTTCAGTTTCCTTTTTTTCCTATGACTTACTGAATTCTTTTGATTCCCAGGGGTGAGATTGTTGTAAACATTGTTAAATTTTTAATCTTTGAAATTTCATAACTGTTATTATTATTTAAAAACAACATAAAAATTTCAAATGAAGCTTGTCATTCATTTTTTCTTAGTATTATTTTGTGGATGTACAATCAATTTATCTTTGGGCTGCTTCAAAAATATAGCTTGGTTCATGGCACTTTTAAAAGGTCCAGGCAGCTACCTTTGTATAAAGAAATCTTGTCAAATTTTGTTTGGAGCTGTTGTGTCTAGAAGGTAAATTAAACAACAATAAACAACAAAATAAATATAAAAATAAAGTCGATTAGAAATAAAGACAATTCTAGAAAGGAATATATAATGCATAAAATTATGTAAACTATGTAGTTCACCGTAAAGATTAGATCTATGAGAAAGCAAGGCAATATATTCTATTCATTGTTTCTTACAACATATCCATGTAGTCTGCAGTCTTCATTTATAAAAATGTATAACTTTTCAAATATGAGGAAATAATAAAGAAATAATTACACAAAAGACAAGAATGATCAGATCACTATAAGACTTCACTTTCTCAACAATCTCCCACTTGAAACTTAATCCATATGACTATAGACAATAATATCCTTTACATTTCCATAATTTACCTAACCAATTTTTTCCAAACCATGTCTGAATCAACAAAATTTGATAATTGAGCATCTTCTACTTTGAACCACAAAACAATTCCATCCCTATGATCCCGAGCCTTCAAATTCCCTCCTTCAAACAAGTGGACAAGGAAAATGTTTTGCATTGTCGACAATTGCCACAATATCAGAGTGTCTTATTTCTTGAAATGTTCAATTCACAAACAATCACTCCGTCTTCATGACACTTGAGGCTACATTTACTCTTCCCCTAATTCCAAATGTATCAAAGAGTCAGTATCTCTATCCACCTGGAAATATGATCTCTATATTTATGAGACTTACAATCATTCTCTATTTTTGTACCTCTGATCTTGCTACCTCCCAAAAAAATCCTTCACTCATCATGTTTATAAGACACTATGGTTCTAGGAACCACACCTTCTATTAACATAAGAAAGAGTTCATTTGATCTCTTGAGGGCCAAACACAGTCAATGCAAGAATTTCTACCAATTTTTTTAAAAATGTCCATGATGCTTTTCATTTCCTATACCCTGTACCGCATCCCGTTCTTCCATCATGAAGTGGAGTGTACGATCATTTTCACCATTTTTCTTTGCTCCTGTGAAATCAAAACCTCATTTCTTGTCATACAACTAAACTAAATTAGCAATAAACATTAATCGGTATGAATGATCCCGCACACCAAAAGATTTAAGCCCATGAACTTCTTCATACCCACTAGAAACACTTCACTTTGGAGGACTTTGGGATACTCTGCTCTGCCACCATTCAATTACAAAACTAGCAAATTTATGTTTGTGTTGCTCTGTTTCTTATGTGTCTGGACTTTTATAGAAGTTGCATAATATTGAAAAAGGCACCATGCTTTTGATGTTTATCTTCCAGGTATCGGGCATTGAGAAAGGAATGAACGGCTTCAGGTGACCCCACAATAGTGGGTTACACTTTTTTAGACATGCTAATTTTTGCTGAAATAACACATTTTTAATAAAATATGATTATTTAAGCCTTGAGAGACTCTATTTGAAATAATTAATGACAAATGGTTAGCTCAAAGCCTTTAAAAAAAAAAAACATTGATATAACTTCTATACTCCTCATTCATACCTAGAATGGAGTCTCCTTCGCACCTATTAAAATGTTGACAAAAAATCACTTTGACTTTATCTTTTGGGAGATTAAATGATTCCATTTGACAAAATTATCTATGTAGTAAGGTACTATTGAGAAAAATCTTTCCAATGATTATAATGTTAATATATATTAAGTTTATTATGACTTTGTATTTTTAGTTTTACTAAACATAGATATTTCACCGTATGTCTACCTCTATGTTTGACACTTATGGAAAAATAGTAAATGAGAGGAAAAAATTTCTAAAAAATATCTATGCCCTAGGTATTTAAGTTCTCTTTCTATCAAAAAAAATAAAAGTGAAATTGGACAAATACACGACAAGTTATAAGTTATGTAGTCAAGGTATGTCAGAATTATGGTTTAGTCAACTTCAAACGTTAATAACATATAAAATAATTATGGTAATGTCATCAAACAAATTGCATGCCCTCTGTATGGATGTTACAAAACTAATTTCAAAAGAATCACATTAATATCTATTTTAGTAAAAAAGTTACGCTCTATGAAAATAATGTAACTCATTGAAAATGACATTTTCAGCAACATACCAGTTTTCGTGGGAGAAAGAAAAAACCATCTAAATAATTCAAAAATAAAAATAAAAAATATATTTAGAATCTAGACAGAAAATCCTAAATGACTCTAATTTACTTCATCTTCTAATTTCAAACGGTTTAACGATAATATACATCTGAATCTGAAGGTTTTTTTCAAAATGTATTGTTTAGTGTCCGTTCAGGCAAAAAAGTGTAACCCACTATTGTGGGTTCACCCCTTCATCAACATTATCAACATGAAGAAGGGCATTGTAAGGTTTCAATTGATAGCGGACGACCATGGTTCGAACCCTGACACTTACTACATGAAGACGATTATGAAATCATCTTACTTAGGTTTTCCATGTGTGCTAAAATTGTGCTAGACTCCCTACCACATATCTTTACATCACAAAATAGTTCTCCATGCTTAGTAGTTTATTTTTTATTAAGTAAAATAGGTTTTACAGGGTTCCTGAAACCCACAACAAAAATAAAGAGGCAATTAAAAGTTTAGAAAGTAGCTTTAGTTGAACAACCATGAACCAGGCCACAAACAGGCCAAAGAACAAGTAACCACAACAAAACAAAACAGATCAAAAAGGAAAAAAATGAATAGAAAGCACTTGGGGCCAGGATTTTGCTGCCATGATGTTGTCTTTCACAGCCTCCCTTCTGTGTCTTTCCCTCGTCTTCTCTCTAGCATGGGTGTTGGCATTTCCCTGGTGAAGCTTAGGCCTGGTGATAACTCTGTTTCTCACAGCAGTCGGGCTTTGTTTTCTATTCTTCCTTTACACTAGAGAACTTTTCTTGGGAAAGAATACCCAGAAAGTGTGTGGGGGGTGTGTGATAGAAAATGGTCACACTTCTGTGAATCCTTGCATTCAAAAAGACTCAATAATGAGTTCTCAAATATTGATTCACAGCTCTCTATTCGTGGAGTGCAGGGGTTGTATTATGAGGCCCTCAGATTAACCTTGTTAAACCCATGCAAGTACACCAAGAAACGAGAGATTCAAGGATGAGAAGCAAGAGTGCTAATCTCCATTGATCTTCAAGTTATTGCATGTAAATGAAACTAATCTAGATGATTGACATGCAAGAAATAAACTACTCTATTGAGATGAAAGTATTACAAGTTCTTGCTAATTATGCTATGTGGATTAAGCTAGAACAATGAAAGGAAACATAAATTTAAACTATTATGTGAATGCAATATTAATCTAAACTATGGATTGCCATGAGGCATGAGAGAAGAAGACAAGAAGAAAGAAGTCTCAAATATCCAAGCTCCAAATGTGCTCAAAAGCTTCTTCCAAAATTGCTCTCCAAACCTGCAGCATAACAATAACATGAAAATTCTAGGATCCTAATTGAGAAGGAGAGAGCTCCTTATATGAGAATTTGAGGAATTGAATGCAAATCCAAGAGCAATGTGGGATAAATCCAAAAAGAGGAAATAAAGCTCAGTTTTTAGAAAGTGTGGAGAGAAAAGGGATTTTCTTTCTTTTATTTATTTTTATTTCCCTTTTTCATCACAAAAGAGCTTTAAGAGGATTTTTTATTTATTTAAAAGAATGATTCTCTATTAATTAAATAAGATAACATTATTTAATTAAAAGAGAGATATTATTCTAAATAAGATTAAATCATTTAATTAAAAAAGATTTTATTTCATTTAAAAGATATCTCTTTCAATTAAATAAGGTTATTTTATTTATTTAAGAGAGAATATTTCTTTTAATTAAATAAAATTTATTCAAAGAATCAAGAAAAGGATTTTTGTTTTATTTTTATTTGATTTATTTCCTTTTCCATCACAAAAGATCTTTTGAGAAGATATTTTATTTATTTAAAAAGAATAATATCTCTTTTAATAAAATAAAATAAGATTATATAATTTAAAGATGAATATTAATTAAATAAGATAAAATCATTTAATTAAAAATGGATTTTAATTAAATAACATCATTTCATTTAAGGAATATTAATTTCAATTAAATGACATTATTTTATTTATTTAAAAGGGATTTATTTCTTTTAATTAAATAAAATTATTGATGACATGATTAAACCTTAGGAGATTATTGAAATGATTGAAATAGTTATGATTTGATCAAGGAAATTGATTTGAATATTGCAAAATATTGATTCAGAAAATTGATATTTGACAAATTGAATAAATGGGGCCCAAAGTCTAGGCGACCATTTTAGGGTGCATACATTTGCCCCTCTTTGACTAATGTGAGGTTGACTCGGGATCACATGCAGTCAAAGAATGGAATTGAAGTGTGAGATCGATTTGGGATCACAAAACAACCCAGATGTGTGTTCGACGGATGGGAACACATCAGGACATAGATAAACAGATTGAAAAAGACAAGGCCAACACCTGTGAATAGGTAATTGTCAAGTCTCAAATAAGAGATAAGAATCTCAAGCAAGGTTGCCCCAAGAGAAGCAATCGATAAATTTGATAAAGCTGAATCAAGCATTGAAGTTTGGTAGGTATTGCCCCCTCGTGATCAAAATCAAAATGAGATAGAGGAGAAACAGTAAATTGATAAATTGGATCAAATCGAACTAAAGATAAGGTTCTTGATGTAAAATGAAAAATATAAGAATCATAGAACCAAGGTAGATCAGCAAGAAAATTATGCCCGTAGGTTGAATTAGAAGACAAGAAGTGGGGTGAAGGCAAATGGAAGATAGAAGTTTGGAAGAAATGGAAAGAAATGGAGAAAAGAAAGAGAAATTGCCTTGAGAAAGAGGATGCATCAAAATCAATCAACTGTTTAAGATTGGGAATTTCGATTGAGATCACAAAAGAAGATAAGGAAATGAAGAATGTGATCATAGTTGACTGAAAGTCCACAAGAAAGATGAAGGAAACCCTCTCAAACTCATAATGTAGCTTAAAATTGCAAATTTAACATGAAGCCTAAATAATGCAAGCTATATGAAAATGCAAAGGTGTACTTGCAATAGGGTAACATAGGTTTGGTTGTGTTCATCATTCATTAGAGAATGTAAAAGAACTTATTTTCATCATAGGGCCATTATTACCGGACATCGGACGATCACACAATCAACACTAGTCACAAACGCAACTATGAAGATATGAATGTGATTTATATCAGGAATGTGGAAAGATTCTAACATGAGCATCAAAGACATAAAGGTCAAGATGACTGCAATGTTAGCTTACCCAATTTAATGTAGCAAAACCATGCTCGCATGAAGGCATAAATGCCGGGATGACCATGAGAACGATTGTGCAAAAACAGTCAAGGATGATGTCTTAAATCTCCGAAGTGTGTCAAGGAGACAACAAGAGACACTCAAGATAGTCAAGAACACACCCACAAGCAGAAAGCAAATAAAAATGTGCCCCATGCCCCAAGTCCTCTAGCTATGCATCATGGATAGACTTATTAGACAAAGGCACTCAACGAAAATCAATAACAGTCAGTACCCAAAGAAAATTTCATGACATATCTCAAGCATTAAGTGTTGCATTTAAAAATTTAAGTGTGTAAACTAATACTGAGTTTCGAGGATAAGGATCGAATGCTTGCTAGCTGGTAAGATCACATGACGAAACTAGATAAGACCAAACTGATAAGTGTTGAAAAACACTCGATGTCAGGAGTTGTGTTGAAAAACACAGTTGGGGTGGTGTTGAAAAACACCCTTTGCGAGGTGTCCTAAAGACAAGCATATCCAAGAGACCAAAGATAACACAGTGATGCCCCCTAGACAAAGACAAAGACCAATTCCAAATCAAGGCAACAAGGACGAGGCATGATGGAGAAAGGCTAAGTGTCAAGGACGCATGTTAAGAAATAGGGGTGCGAAGGCCTCAAGTAGTGCCTGTTTCCAGGTTTTCACCACTTGGAAGAATTTTTTATTTTTTATTTTTTTTTCAAGACTGTTTATAATTTTTTTGTATTTTGCTACCAAGGTGCCTGTTTCCAGGTTTTCACCAAGGCACTTTTTCTAATTTTTTTGTATTTTTGAATTTTTGAAATTTTTTTTTTTTTTTTTTTTGGTATTTTTGGAATATATAATTTTTTTGAGATACATCAAAGCGCCTATTGCTAGGTTTTCACTAAAATGATAATTTTTTCAGGACATTTTCTGATTTTTAGAATTTTTTCAGCATCATATATGAATTTTTTTGGAATTTTTTTTCAGGATCAATAAGTATGTACAAAGGATGTCCCCAAATAGAACGGGCATCAAGGATAAAACTTCTTCAGGTGCAAAACATTGATAGGCTCAGGGAGCTGCTCCCCCTGTTCAGTAGATAGTAGATAAGCACCTGTACCAAAAGCTGTTGTGATAATGTAGGGTCCAAGCCAATTAGGTTCAAATTTTCCCTTCTGTTTTCTATTTTGTTGGTTCTTAGGATTCTCTCGCAGGACAAGATCGCCTACTTGGAATGCTCTAGGGTGAACCTTTTTGTTGAATGCCTTGGACATCCACTTTTGGTAGACCCTCATATGGTCAAATGATGCTTTGCGCTTTTCATCCAGAAGTTCCAATTCTTGTAATCTCATGGCACGATAGTCTTCATCTGTAACGAGACCTTTGAGAGAGACTCTAAGTGACGGAATCTCAACCTCTAAAGGTAACACTGCTTCAGCGCCATATGTGAGGGAAAAAGGAGTAGCCCCAGTTGGAGTATGAATACTCGTTCTATAGGCCCACAAGGCCGGGTTTATCTGTAGGTGCCAGTCTCTACCATTCTTATGAACTGTTCTGTGTAAAATCTTGAGAATGGTTTTATTTGAAGCCTCTGCCTGACCATTTCCTTGTGGGAAGTAAATGGAGGACCAATGTTGCTTTATCTTAAATCTTTGGCAGAGTTGTGTAAGGTCCTTGTTTTTGAACTGACCTCCATTGTCAGTGATGATCTCAAATGGCACTCCATATCGACAGATGATATGGTTTAAAATGAATAAAGACACTGTCTTGCCTGAGGCAATAGAAAGTGGAACAGCCTCTACCCATTTTGTGAAGTAGTCAGTAGCAGTGATAATGAACTTATGTCCACCTGATGAGTTGGGATGAATCTGCCCAACAAGGTCAAAGGCCCATCGCTGAAATGGCCAGTGAGATATAGAGGGAATTAGCTCCCTACCTGGAGCATGTATCAGGTGTCCATGTTTCTGACATTTTTCACAAGACTTGGCAAAAGCTACCGCATCTATCTGCATCGTAGGCCAATAGTACCCCGCCCTAAGCAACCTTCGAGCCATGGAAAGACCATTAGAATGTCCCCCACATATGCCCTCATGGATGTCAACTAGCGCTTGATCAGATTCCTCCTTTTCTAAGCACCTAAGAAGTGTCCCATCTAGACCCCTCCTATACAAATCACCAGAGATGAGGGAATGGCGAGAGGCGTTACAGACAAGGTTTCTTCTTTCAGATCGGTTAAATGTGTCAGGGATGATGCCATCACGGAGATATGAGTAATTAGCACCATAGCGGGAGGATTCATGATTGACAAGGGTGCAAATGACATGGTTTTCGGGTGAGTCAAATATGGGATGACGTAGCTCTTCCACCAGGAATTCATATCTGGACTCATGTTCCTCCAACTGAAGAAGTGAAGCAAGGGTGGCCATAGCGTCAGCTGCTTTGTTCACAGCCCTAGGGATTTGCTGAAAAGTGACAAAAGTAAAATACCGTCTTAATGAATCAACCATTTTTTTGTAAGGTATCAACTTGTCATCTTTTGTTTGATATTGCTCATTGACTTGATTAATGATCAACTGAGAATCCCCGTAGATATGTAGTTCTGTGATATTCCACTCTATAGCCATTTTTAGTCCATTTGTTAAAGCCTCATACTCGGCTATGTTGTTTGTGCATGGGAAGAGTAACTTGTAAGATTTGGGAATAGTGTACCCATGTGGAGAGACAAACAACACACCAGCTCCAGAACCGTTTTGCATGTAGGAACCATCAAAGAACAGTTTCCAGGATCTCTCAGTCAGGTACATAATATGTTCATCTGGGAAATTGACTTGAATGGGCGTATTATCTTGAATTGGGAAATTAGCCAGTTGATCTGCAATAGCCTGGCCTTTGATTGCCTTGTGCTCAATATACTCTATGTCAAATTCAAAAAGAATCATCATCCATTTAGCAAGTCTACCCGTGAGAGCAGCTTTACCGAGCAAGTATTTGAGAGGATCAATTTTTGCTATGAGGTGTATGGTGTGCGCAAGCATATAGTGTCACAATTTTTGAGAAGCAAATACTACTGCAAGGCAAGCTTTTTCAATACTAGTATAATTGGCCTCATAAGCAACAAGAGTGCGGCTAATATAATATATGGCCCTTTCTTTCCCTTGTTCATCTAATTGAGCCAACAATGCCCCCAGTGAAGACTCAGTAGCTGATACATACAAAATAAGAGGTTTTCCTGGAATGGGAGGCATTAAAATGGGAGGACTTGCCAAGTATTCCTTAATTTGATCCATGCATTTCTGGCAATCCTCATTCCAGACACATTGAACACCTTTATGCAAGTTTTTGTTAAAGGGTTGTGCTCTATCTACCAATTGTGAAATAAACCTCCTTATGGATTGAAGGCATCCTTGAAGACTCCTCATTTGACTGATATTTTTGGGAGGTGGCATGTCTATAATGGCTTGGACCTTTTCGGCGTCCACTTCTATCCCTTTGGCTGAAATGATGAATCCCAATAATTTTCCAGAAGTAACACCAAATGCACACTTTTTTGGGTTTAATCTTAGTTGAAATTGTTCCATGCGATCTAGAATTACTTCTAAATCAGCCAAATGTGTTCCTCTTTTCTTAGACTTAGCGAGGGTGTCATCCACATAATCTTCCATATTCTTATGCATCATGTCATGGAAGATGGTTGTCATAGCTCTTTGGTAAGTAGCTCCTGCATTTTTCAATCCAAAGGGCATGACATTCCAACAATAAGTACCCCAGGCGCATGTGAATGCAGTCTTTTCTTGATCCTCAGGAGCAATCTTGATTTGATTATACCCAGAAAAACCATCCATCAAGGAATAGATCTCATAGCCTGCCGTCATGTCCACTATTATGTCTATATTAGGAAGTGGAAAATCATCCTTTGGGCATGCTCTGTTAAGATATCTAAAATCTGTGCAGATTCGAATGGATTTATCATGTTTGGAAATAGGTACAATGTTGGAAATCCAGTCAGCATAGTCGACGGCTCTAATGAATCCTGCACCAAGGAGCTTTTCTAATTCAGCTTTCACTAAAAGAGCTATATGAGGGTGCATTTTTCGCAACTTTTGTTTGATAGGTTTCACACCTGGAGCTATGGACAAATGATGCATAATGAGATTAGTGTCCAACCCTGGCATGTCTGAATATGTCCATGCAAAATTAATTTTCTTCTTTTGGAGGAACTCAGTGTAGGCTTTCTTTTCTTGAGGGGATAAAGATTTAGCCAAGTGTACAATTTTTGGAGCCGCTTCTGTACCCAAATTAACAGCTTCTATAGGTTCAACCAATACTGATGATCTGTCCTGAAAATAGCTTGGGAGACTATCAAGTACCTCATCCGTAGGTGCCTCAGAGAGGTTTTCACCTTTGGATACATCTTTTTTTGTTACTTTTTTTTGGTTCTGACACCGCCACACAGTGGTTTTCGCCATCAGAACTCTTATTTGTTTTATTTTTATTTTTAATCTTGTGACTAAGGTACTTGATGTCAGGTTCTGTCATACTGGTAGCTGATTCACTGGTGGAAGAGACTACAGGTTCAATGGCATTTAGATAGCAGGTGATCTCATAGTCATTGTGAAATGTCAAGAGTTGAGGCTCTTGATAACGTTGAGACCAATCAATAAGGTTGGGGTCAATAAGGGGTAGGTTAATGACTGGTTCAATATTAAGGATATAGGTGGTGTCATCTCTAGTGACCACAGAATTGGAGTCTATCAAGTATCCCTCTAAGGTGTCTAAATTAGAATTTACCCGATCGAGCGAAGAATCGTCTACTAATAAGACTCGTGGGTTCCAATCTTCTAATCTGACACATGACTCATCAGCTACGTCAGGTTGAGAACTATAGGCATGGACAACATCCATATCCAAGTCAACGGTTGTGTCTGAGAGTGAATCCCATTCAAACTCATGAGAGTCTGTTTCTGAATTATTGTTGGGGCCTCGTGATGTAGAAGCCTCAAGATTTGGAAGAGTTTCCTCTCCTCTAGCAATTTTCTCAATCACAAAATTATTTGAATTATCACCATCTGTTGCAGCTGGGATGGAGACACTATCCATAGTCAATCTCACATTCATATAGTCACTATCTATCACAGCTATGATAGGAGGATTGTCAATTGTTAAATCTCTGGAATCTCCCCAAAGGAGATTTGTTGAAGGTACCCAATCATCTGTCATGTCTTGTTGATTTGTCAAATCTGGTACATATTTTGTGTCATCTTCACTATCCTGCCTATCAGGAAAGGGGATAGTGCACTTGTTATTCTTCATAAAGCCGAGGCCAACCGGTTTCTTAGACTTGCGTCCAAAAAGATCATGATTAAGTGGTTCGGCTCTAGCATCTAGCCTGTGACTAAGAGGGCCATATCCTGGATAACCCATCTTCTGGACAAAAGTATATCCTCTCCCATAGGACTTAGGAGAGGGGGAGAAATTTTCATTGTGCTAGTACTTCTCCTCTTTGTATATCCAATCTTGAATAGCTACTTCCTCTTGTTCATCTTGTATTGGTATTGAGGATTCCACAAACTTGTCAAATAGTGTCATTGCCGAAGAAGACGGTTTCATCTCCTGTGAAGGTTTTCCATAGGACCTAGGGGAAACAGGCATCTGTGCAAAAGAGTCAAGTTGATACCCCCCCATGCCAAGGTCTACTGATTTAAACTTGTCTTGACAGTCTGCTAAAGTTGCTTGATAATCCTCTGCTTCTCGATTAAGAGGGACATGAACATTGGCTGAGATTGAATTGACTGATAAGGTGCTATCCCCTGGTATGCAAATTTCTACTCCATTGTAGGGGAACTTAACACACTGGTGGTAGGTGGACGGCACCGCTTGCATGGCATGAATCCATGGTCTACCCAGTAAAATGTTGTATGCAAGGGGTCCAGTATCAACAATTTGAAACAAGATATCTTTTTCAACTGGGCCAATCCTGACAGGAAGGACAGCCAACCCCTTAGAAATTCGTTCTGCCTCATCATAGGCCTTTATAGTGATCTTCTTTTTAGTGTCGATCACTTCCTCTGAATATCCCAAAGTTTTTAACAAACTTAAAGTACAAATATTGAGCCCAGCACCCCCATCTATCAACACACGCCTAACACGGGTTTTATGAATCATTACTTCAATGTGAAGGGCAAGATTGTGTGGATGGCTTAGGGATTTGTCATCATCTTCTAAGAAAGAGAGGTAATGTGGGCTAGTAATGTGATTCACCATGCCTTGAAATTGGTCTATATCCATGTTGTTGGGAACATTTGCTATGCGCAAAGCATCCTCAAGGATTTGTTTATGTCTAGGGGACAACTCTAGGAGCTCCAAGATTGAGATCTGAGCTGGAGTTTTCTGTAACTGATCTACAAGATTGTAGTTTGGTTTAGGAGTAGTGGCAGAATTGGTGACATTCTTAGATGCCACTTGCTTGGATTTATTGGATGGACCTGAACTAGGACCTCTAAGAACAATAGGGTCTTGACTCCTAGTAACAGCATTAAGGGCATGAGAAGATAACCTAGAATGAGGACCTCTTAGCACCACAACAGGTTCTTTGTCAAAGATAGGGGGAGAGTCATAACCAGGCGGGTCCTTACTCCTCATCATATTCACACTTGGCTCCACAACTTCAAGCATGTTTACCACATTTTCTGCTACTGTGTAAGTGTAGTTGATTGCAGCCTTGCCATCTTTTGGTTTAGAGGTTTCCCCCTTGTCATACTTAGGCAACGGCTCTTTAAATGCTTTGTGATCAGCATTGGTATTCAGTCCATCCACCTTAAGCTTTCCATTCTCAATGAGATCTTGGATAATGTGCTTGAGTTTCCAACAATTCTCAATGGTATGCCCAATGCCATTATGAAACGTGCAGAAAGCCTTCTCATCCCACCAATGTGGCTTAATGTCCGGGATGTAATGTTTTGCAGGATCTTGAGGATGTGCCAAGTTGTTAGCGATGAGAGTTTTGAGAACATCCTCATATGAGTCACCCAATTTGGTAAATTGCCGCTTCTCCTTTCTGGGCCTCTCCTGATATCTTGGTTTACTTTCTTGCGGAGGAGGTGCATTGAGCTTCATAGCTTGAACTACACTAGACAAGTGAAGGACACCTTGATCTTTAGGTTGGGGAGAGTCTACAACTCCATCATTGACAACTTGTTTGTTCTTGTTCCAATTGTTGTTCTTCCCTTTATCCTTGTTGTTGTGTTGACCATTGTTGCCATTGTTGCTATGTTTAGTCAAAATGCCTTGTTCTTTGAGAACATCCTCAATGCGGCATGCAGTTTCAATCATGGTATCAAAGGAATTGAAGACTATCTTTTTGATCTCATATCTCATTTCAGGCACCAAGTTACTGACAAGTATGTCAATCTTTTCATCCTCATGGATTGTCCTAGGATACCGAGAGCACTGTCGTCTCCACCTCTGTCAGAAGGTAACAAAGGGTTCCCCTTGATTTTGTTTCAAGTTGCATAGGTCCAACATAGTAACAGATCTTGATAGATTATATGCGAAGTGTTGAATGAATCTATGAACACGTTCTCTAAATGTTTTGACAGGGGGAGTGATATTGGTAAACCATTCCATTGCTTGTCCTTTAAGACTTCTAGGGAATAACCTCAGCAAATAGGAGTCATCCTGATGGAATTCAAAGCTCATAGTATAGAACTGGCGCACATGGTCATGTGGATCACCACTGCCATCATATTTATCGTATTGAGGGAATTCCACCCTCCTTGGAAAATCCTTCATACTCACACTCTTGTCGAATGGATTAGGACAAATCGAGTCTAGTGAGAATGAGCTCTGAGGTTGCATTATTTTCTCCATCATTTTCTTCATTTGGCGGATTTCTTCCGCTTGAGAGGGATTTTGCTTTTGTATTTTGTTGTCCACATCAAAATTATAAGGGACTCGGGCGCCCTTGTTGATTAGACTTTCCAAGAACTTATCTTTGTTTCGTTCCAAATACCTATCTACATACTGTTGGAAAATAGGCTCTTGTTGCATTCGCATAAAGTCTTGAGTATCAAGGTCATAATGTGAGCTACCACCTCCATGTTGGGAACCATGATGTGCATGTTGGGAGTGTGGTCTTGAGGTTCTAAGAGTGGTTTGCCTCCTATAGTGAGCATACTGAGAGGCCCTTCTTCCTCTAGGACTAGGAGATCTAGAAGGGGTTCGTGACTGCCTTCTACTTCGTGGTGTTCTGGAAGGGGTGGAGGGAGGAGAATTATTTCCACTGTTAGCACCCCTGTTGTTGAATTGAGTGTTTAATTGTTGAGCTAACAGCCTATCTTGCTCCTCTTGGAATGCTTTTCTCTCTATGTCCAACAAGGCTCGTTGTTCCTCTTCGAGAAGCCTAAGTTTTTCTTCTTTTGCAGCTCGTTCATTTTGTGCAACTTGTTTTTCCTTCTCAATTCTTTTTAGCCTCTCACTTGTATGCCTTGAGGCTGTTCGGAGTGGAGAGTTTGGTCTGGAATGTTTGTACAAATCATTGGTATACGTTGCATTGACATGAGCATCACCAGGTTCATTGTCTTGGTCTTTGTGTTGTGACCATTGGTCTGGGTGAGCTCGTCTCTCATTCTTGTCAGCTCGTTGATGTGCATCTAGGTACCTAGTGCTGATGGGGGGGGAACTAGGTTGAGCATCATGAGAGGAATTACCAAACAAAATCTTGTCTCTGTGTCTTTCATAGATATCATCAAGGGTTTGATCCATAGCTTCCCTCTCCCGTCGAGTCATGGTATAACTCATATCCATACCTGAGTGGGAAGGTGCTGAGGGGGTACTCAAATCACTAAAATGGCTCTTTGGGTCAAACCAAGTTTCAGACTTACTCCTAGGTGACTAGTCAAATATTGGTTCCTTTTCCGTTCTCTTTTGACGAGTCTGAACTGGGGGTAGTTGGTTGAAGACTATCTGAGGCCACTTTCTGTGGCTCACTTGATATCTTGTTGTTACTGACATGAAAAGGATAGTTCAGGCAAACAGACAATTCGAGGAAACATCAATACCAGACTAGGATAGTAAAAGTTTTCTCTTGTCCAAGAGAAATGGTGAAATAGAACTGTTGCAAAGAGGTGTAAACCAACACTGCCACAGAGGTGCTCAATTCTTGGGTGAATACCCTAGCACATATGGATCAGGAGGAAGACTTACACAAAGTACTGAATTTGAATGTATGAAAATGGGTGGACAATGAGATTACTAGCATTCTCCAAGTGTGTTATCAAAGAGTCTGAAAATTTATCTATTTGACAGGAACAATTCCTAATTTGTCAATATCAAGCAAAATTTCTTATGGGATCAAGGATCACTAACTCAAAAGGTCAAGGGCACAAGAACCCTAAATACAGAATAGGTCTCTAGAACTGGGACAAGTCATTGAATTGAAGAACTCAGTATTTCAGTTTGTTGTTGATGTTCAAAGATCAAGCAAGTATATCAACGGATTTGTATCAAGCACATAAGACAGCAATCAGGGAGTTCAAGCAAGCAAGTGTCTTCAAACAATGAGCAAGGGGCAAAGCAACCTTGCACATGAACAAGAATAGTGACTTAGTATGCTACTCCTTAAAGATGCTACTTGTGTATGTTCTTGAGAATGTTTTAGTAGGCACTCAAAACACAACAACATCCTAGCAAGCTGTCTAGAAGGATATACATGGCTTTTCTAAAGGGCATCCTCGATATACGCAAGGTACGTGAGGCCCAAATCCGTAGATGAGAAGAATCAAAAATCACACAGCCGGGGGGAGACGGTAACCCAAATCTCCTCCTTCACTTCTCAAAGGTATAAAGTTCTTTGAGGCTTAGCCAAGAGTGAAATCTAACTCATTCCCAAGAGAGGTGTCTTTGGATTCACCTCCCGATATTTATACTCCGCCGGAACACGGGAGTTAAGGTCGTCCCTTGAGGTGATGAAATCCCCAAGCAGGCCTTCTAAAAATAAAAAAGTAAGTAATTCTCTATCAAAAATTATTGAAAAGCACTAAAGGTGGAACACTTAACGCTTAGAGCAAAGATGAGGTGAGTCCACAAGGTGGAACACTTAACACCTCACACAAGCTACAAACGAGTCCACAACCTAGAAAACAAGTGAGTTCCAGAAAGCACAGAAGGGTTGCCTAGTGGAACAATTAACGCTTATTTCCTATAGACCCCTCCCCTTTAATGTGGCGCTGAGATTGCAACCACAGGGCGGAAATGAGGGGCCGGCGGATTAGCGAGTCCAATAACCCAAAATAGCAATCTAGATCAATCACAAGTAATCTAAGACTGCTAATCAATAAGACTATTTTGATATTTGAAACCAAGAATTACTTAATGTTTAAAAGACACGCATGCACTTAAACACAAACTTCTATGAAAGCAAATCTATGTTTGTTTATTTTCCATTAAGAGCATAAAAGAAAATGTGTTCTATGAAAGCGTGTAACACTCAAGCCAAACACATGAGAGGTTCATTTTTAATCCCAAACCAAGTGTTATAGAGATTGTAGTAACTCACTTTAGGTCCAAAGATATACAATCCAGAATTTAGCACACATCCGAAAAAAAAACCCTAAGATGGTTAGATATGAAAATCAATTGTTAGGAGTTTGATTTAACATTGCTGTCTTCAAGACAGTCTTTAAAGATTGATTTATTTGACCCATAAAATCACAATATTAAAATTTCTGGAAAAAATGAAGTTTTTAGCCAACATCAAGAACTACCATTTCCAAAAATTACAAGGTCTTATGATTCCATTTGGTTCCTCAACCAATAATCTTTTCAGACTGCAATTTTTCTGTCATAAATCAGATTTAAAACACCAAACCCTGCCTAGGGAATCACATATCTTTCTCAAAAAGAATCAAAATGAAACCAAACCAGTTTCATAGAAACTATTAATGAATCTAGTTTCCAAATATGTAAGCCATTTATTTTTCCCATTCATAAATCATTTTCTAATAATAAATCATTACCTGCAACTCCAATACAGATTGTTAAAAACCAGTTTTCACTCAAATGCCCATAACTTTCACAAATCTAAATAAAAATGACTCAAACCAAAAGGAAATGAAAGCTAAGTCATTTATCTTTCTTAAAAATATTTTTAGAGTTCCTGATTCTTTATAATTTGTCCGTACCAGATGTTTCAATCTGACTGTATTCAGAGAATCTCAAATCTGCAAATACCCACTTTCACAAAAATGATCATAATTTATTCATTTTTTTATAAAAATGAACCAAAAAAAAAACATGAGAAAGAAGATTCATCACAATATCCATCCATTATTATATTATAGGGTTTCAAAGCTGTAAATGACTGTACAAGACCTGGAACCAATGCTAAAATTGAAAAACAATCAAGAATGAGGCCAGAAATTGATCTTTTGGGCCCCACGGTGGGCACCAAAAATGTGTGATAAAAAATGGTCACACTTCTGTGAATCCTTGCATTCAAGAAGACTCAATAATGAGTTCTCAAATATCGATTCACAGCTCTCTATTCGTGGAGTGCAGGGGTTGTATTATGAGGCCCTCAGATTAACCTTGTTAAACCCATGCAAGTACACCAAGAAACAAGAGATTCAAGGATGAGAAGCAAGAGTGCTAATCTCCATTGATCTTCAAGTTATTGCATGTAAATGAAACTAATCTAGATGATTGACATGCAAGAAATAAACTACTCTATTGAGATGAAAGTATTACAAGTTCTTGCTAATTATGCTATGTGGATTAAGCTAGAACAATGAAAGGAAACATAAATTTAAACTATTATGTGAATGCAATATTAATCTAAACTATGGATTGCCATGAGGCATGAGAGAAGAAGACAAGAAGAAAGAAGTCTCAAATATCCAAGCTCCAAATGTGCTCAAAAGCTTCTTCCAAAATTGCTCTCCAAACCTGCAGCATAACAATAACATGAAAATTCTAGGATCCTAATTGAGAAGGAGAGAGCTCCTTATATGAGAATTTGAGGAATTGAATGCAAATCCAAGAGCAATGTGGGATAAATCCAAAAAGAGGAAATAAAGCTCAGTTTTTAGAAAGTGTGGAGAGAAAAGGGATTTTCTTTATTTTATTTATTTTTATTTCCCTTTTTCATCACAAAAGAGCTTTAAGAGGATTTTTTATTTATTTAAAAGAATGATTCTCTATTAATTAAATAAGATAACATTATTTAATTAAAAGAGAGATATTATTCTAAATAAGATAAAATCATTTAATTAAAAAAGATTTTATTTCATTTAAAAGATATCTCTTTCAATTAAATAAGGTTATTTTATTTATTTAAGAGAGAATATTTCTTTTAATTAAATAAAATTTATTGAAAGAATCAAGAAAAAAAATTTTGTTTTATTTTTATTTGATTTATTTCCTTTTCCATCACAAAAGATCTTTTGAGAAGATATTTTATTTATTTAAAAAGAATAATATCTCTTTTAATAAAATAAAATAAGATTATATAATTTAAAGATGAATATTAATTAAATAAGATAAAATCATTTAATTAAAAATGGATTTTAATTAAATAACATCATTTCATTTAAGGAATATTAATTTCAATTAAATAACATTATTTTATTTATTTAAAAGGGATTTATTTCTTTTAATTAAATAAAATTATTGATGACATGATTAAACCTTAGGAGATTATTGAAATGATTGAAATAGTTATGATTTGATCAAGGAAATTGATTTGAATATTGCAAAACATTGATTCAGAAAAATTGATATTTGACAAATTGAATAAATGGGGCCCAAAGTCTAGGCGACCATTTTAGGGTGCATACAGGGGGGACATGTGATTAATAGCTTTTTTGTCCTTCCAGAATTTGTCCTTAATAGATTGACACTTCTGAGATTTCCCTTTGCTTATCATTTTAATTTTTTATGATTCCCTCGGTACTTTGGAGTCTTTCCTTGTTAAGGAGATCCATCACTTCACTAGGAATATCTTCGCCATATTGCCATATCATCTGAGCATCCTTCGTGACAGCCAAGTTGGCAAACCAATCAACAACGTTGTTGGCTTCCCTATACACGTGAGAGATGTGCACCTTTTCAAAAGAATTAAGAATTTCATGGGTTTCTTCAATCATGTTGGATATTGTCCAACAAAGAGAGTGTTTGAGGTTTAAGAAATTGATGATGTTCATTGAATGTCCTTTGAGCCAGAGCTTCTTAACCCCAATTTCATGGGCAAGTTTGGTGACTTGGAGAGCTACACAAGCTTCAACAAAGTGGTTGGATTGAGAGCCCAGAGGTAAAATAATAGCCACAAGTCCAAAACCAAAGTTGTTTTTGATTATCTCTCCACTACCTACTTGGCCAAGGTTCCCTTTGGCAGCTCCATCAAAGTTGGCTTTCACCTAGCCAGTTGGAGGACATATCCAAATACAGTTCTATCTTTTCTCCTGGGTTTCTTCCTGATCCTTACCTGCATGATGGTTAGTTCTTCCGCAAAAGAAATAGTTTTCCTTAATAGCATGTTGGATATTTTTAAAAATTATTTTAGGGGGAAAGGAACAATCATGAAAAATGTGATTATTACACTCTTTCCAGACTCCCCAACATAGGTGAGGAAGGATCCAGGTGCAAAATAATTGAAAGTCTGGGTTAAACATTTTGAAAGCCCATTGAGAAAAGAGATCTTGGAAAGACTGGGGAAAACACCAAGATAAATCCAGGGCCGAGAAAAGACATTTCCATATGTTTCTTACAAAAGAGTAGTGAATAAATAAGTGATCCACTATTTCCTCTTGACATTTGCAGAGAACACAGCTGTTGGGGATCTGGAAGCTGCGCTTGATGAGATTATCAATAGTGAGGATATGGTTCTGGAGTAGGAGCCAAAAGAAAACATTGATTTTGGGCGTAAGACCTAGGATCCAGGCTTTGGCCTACAATGGTTTAGCTTCTATAATTTGAGGTATCTACAAGGAATAGGCATAGGCTATAGTGTATATACCATCTAGAGAATCTTCCCATATGATCTCATCCCGAGCAGAGTAGAGAGAGACCGTATTGAGGGCTTTCATCAGAGGAATCAAATCCTGAGAGATCTGGGAGATATCTACCCAATTGTCATTCCCTCTGTAGTTGCTAACTTGGGGCTCATAAATTTGGGTGCAGACATGTCTCCAGGCATACAAAGTCTCAAATTCTCTCAAACAGCCCATCTGGAGCCATTTTTTCAT
This sequence comes from Chamaecyparis obtusa, assembly GCA_027943335.1. Lineage (NCBI taxonomy): Eukaryota > Viridiplantae > Streptophyta > Pinopsida > Cupressales > Cupressaceae > Chamaecyparis > Chamaecyparis obtusa. The sequence goes on along the minus strand of BSBK01004920.1, from coordinate 125,442 downwards.
TCCAGAAGTTGGTAGATTGTCCATTCCTGATCTTCCATTTTTCTTTGGATTTAGCCAACTCCTTAGCATTGAGGAGACCATTCCATATTACTGATCCTTTCGGGGAATCTGTCTCATCAAAAAATTATTTTATAGAGTTGTGCATTAGGTATTTTTCTTCAATGGTATCCCACCACTCACCTTTGTCATTGAAGATTCTCCATATCTATTTATCTTGAAGAGCTTTGTTGAACAGTCTTAATTTCCTTATTCCAAGACCACTAGCTTTTTTAGGGTGACAAACTTTCTCCCAGGCAATAAGAGGGATACACTTGTGTTCCTTTGTGCTGGACCAAAGGAATCTTCTTTGAATACTTTCCATAACCTCCACAACTTTAGCAGGAATGGAGAAGAGGCTGAGAGTGTAGGTTGGGAGGTTTTGTAAAGTAGATTTGACCAGTTGGATCTTTCTTGCCTGACTGAGGGAGACCTCTTTCCAACCAGAAAGCTTCCTATTGAATCTATCTATTATTTTATTCCAGAAGGCTTCCAAAGGTTTGACGCCTAATGACAGGCCCAGATAAGAGGACAGAAAAGAGTTAATTCCACATCCTAAAATGTTAGCAATTTTCCTCTATCTTCCCTCCGGGGTATTGACAAAGAAGATGGATCTTTTAATCCAATTAATGGATTGACCTATTGCTTTGATGTATTCATTGAGAAGATCCTTCACCACTTTAGCTTCTCCCACCGAAGCCTCTCCCCCTAGGATGGTGTCATCCATGAATTGCTTGTGTGAGAAAATACTGTTACCTAAGGAAGGATTGATGCCTTTCAGGTTCCCTCCCTTTTTGAAGCAGAGATGAGTCTTCCCAGGCACTCAGCGAGGATGATGAAAGAATTGGGGAAAGGGGGTCCCCTTGCCTTAGGCCCCTAGTAGGCTTGGAAAAGGAAGACGGGGAACTATTTATCATAATCGCTAGAGAAGGGGTAGAGATAATTTGTTGGAGAATCTTGCAAGAATGGGAGTCGAATCCAAAAGCTTCAAGAACTGTGAGAAGAAACTGTCAGTCTACTCGATTGTAAGCCTTGGAGAGATCAAGCTTGAGAAGAAATCCTTTCCTTTTCCTAGCTTCTAAGGAGTGAATAACTTCATGCACCTTCATTATGGAATCCAAGATCTGTCTACCTAGCATGAAACCTAATTACTGCTACGAGATTAGGGAGGGGAGGACTTTGAGAATCCTGGAAGTAATGACCTTTGAAATGATCTTAAGGAAAGAGTTGCAGAGACTGATGGGTCTGAAGTGCTCGAAAGAATCTTCTCCTGTAGACTTAGGAATCAGCACGAGGAAATTAGCATTGAGCTCTTTGAGGAGATTTTTAGAACTAAAGAATTCCTACATTGCTTTAACAACATCTTCTTTCACCACATCCTATAATAGATGGAAAAAGAACATGGGAAAGCCATCCATACCAGGGGCTTTGTCTCCAAGAAGAGAGTCTAGGGCTCTCTTGACTTCAGTCATGTCCGGAATAGAGCATAAGGATTTGTTTTGGATTTCTGTAATAATTTTTGGAATGTTATTGAGGAGTTTAACCTAATCTTTCTTTGAAAGCTCCTGGTCTTTAGAAATGAGAGAACAAAAGTAAGTAATAGCTTCATCCGTGATGTCCTTATCCTCCTTGAGGGCTTGATCTCCCTTCTTGATGCTGCTTATCCTGTTAGCGGCTCTGTGTCTCATTGTGGATAGGTGAAAGAAGCGAGTGTTTTGGTCTCCTTCCCTAAGCCAAATGGACCTCGATCTCTGCTTCCAAAAATTTTCCTCCTGCCCGATGATATTGTGGTATTCAAAAAGGATAGATTTCTCCTTATTCAATCTTTCTTCTTCATATCCCTATTTTTGGATTTCAGCTTGAATTAGGTTAAGATAATTCAGAGTCTTGTCTTTGGATGTAAAAATATGGCCAAATTCTTCTTTGTTCCAATTTTTGACATTGAATTTGATATTCCTTAGCTTTTTCACCACTCTCAACATAGCAGTGCCCTCAACATCAATGTTTCACCATTCTTTAATTTTTTTAAGGAGATATGTGTGGGAAATCCACATTTTTTCAAATCTGAAGGGGAAGTTCATTTTCTTGGCGATCTAGTCCAAGGAGAGAGAGATAGGAGAATGGTTAGAGCCAACTCTAACCAAATCAGAGAGGTTAAGAGATTAGTTTTTCAACCAATCTAGCGTGATCAAGGCACGGTCCAGCTGGACTTGGATGCAGTCCTTTCCAACTCACCTATTGGACCAGGTAAAATTAGCTCCTTGGAGGTCCATATCGAGAAGAGCTTGGTCGTTGATGAAATCCATTAAGTCTTTCCTTCTTTCAATGTCAGGGGATATCCCTCCCTGTTTTTCCCCTTCTTTTACAGGAGTATTGAAGTCCTCCATAATAATTCCCTTAGACAGATTTAAGGAGGCTAAGGTGTTTTTAATCTTGTTCCTGTAGACGTTTCTATCTTTTTTGTAATTAGGAGCATAAATATTAAATATGAACCAACTTTCATTATCTTTAATTTTAGTGAATTGCAAGAGAAGAAGGTTACCTCCCTCGTAGATGACTTTAGCTTTGAGATGATAAGTATTCCACATAGTCACGAGACCTCTAGAGGCTCCATCTAAAATGGTAGCTTTATTTTCCATGACTTTTCTAAAACTGATACTCTCAAGCTTGTCCTTGTGCATCTTAGTTTCCTGGATTAAGAAAATATCAGGTTTGTGATCCCTTATCATGTTTCTAATAACATCCTGCTTGTGTGAGCTATTTAGCCCACAAATGTTACAAGATATGACTTTCATTTCTTATTGGAGGTGCAAACTGCTTGGATGGTTTTCTAGAGTCCCATCCACTATGTTCTTGCTTGCTTCTTCTGTCCTGATCTAGCTAGCCCTCTTTTTGGCTAGAGTTTGAGGTTTAACCCCTGCATCTACTTTATTTCTGCTTCTGGTGGCTACAGGGGAAACAGGAGATGGATCTCTACCATTAGATTTCTTCTTCTTATGGACAATGATCCAACCCCCCTTTTCTTCTTTATACTTGGCAAAGAGCTCTTCCATTTTGGTGAATTGGTTAGGGGAGGCTGTAACCATCAGATCTTCCATCTGTAGAAATTTCCTTGAATCCTTCTTCTTAGGACAAGGTTGGGAGTCTTGAGAGGAGGGGCCTCTCTTCTTGCTCTATTTCGGACTGGAAAAGCCTTCTTTTGGGGGGGAAGCAAGGGAGTCCAGAACAAGGGAAACAAATGTGGTGTCGGGACATGAGTCACCTCCTTCAGTCAGAACTACTTTCTTGTATTATTCTAAAATTTCTTGCTGGATGGTGATTTCCAGATCTATTCCCTCTAGAAGGGGGTGTCTCCACTAGTTTCTTGGGTTTTAAGCTACTGTCTTGGCAACTCCTCCTCTATTGTAGTTTCCTTATCAGCATTGGTTTCTTGGACTACTGGAGTGGTCTTAGCTTGTTCTTTTGTCTTCCAAACTCTTTGTGTTTTGGCCTAGGTACCCTCCTTGGGGATTGTTTTCTCTCTTGTTGCATCTCCTTGTTCATGGCTATTGTTTTACCATTTTTATTCTTTCTTTGTGCTAGTCTAGCTTTCCTTTCTTTCTCCTAGCTCTAGAATACTAGACATGATTTAGCTCGGTGTCCTGCTTTCTTAGAGCAGAAACAAGCAAAGGGAATGCTTTCGTAGTTGAGTTTCTACACTTGTTTACCCAGTTTGGAATGGAGCTCAATGGTTTTTGGCATGTCCTGGCCTTCTTCCACCCCTATGCATATCCTTGTGTAAGTGAGGCATCACCTTGCCATGGTCACTGGGTCAATGGAAAGAAGGGTGCCAAAGGATTTGGCTATCCCGTCAAAACATCTTCGTACCAAAATTGCAGGGGAAGTTTAGGAAATCTTACCCACACCGGGGCCTTGACAAAGAAGGAACCATTGAGGTCAAGCTTGGGAGTCCATTTTTGCAGCGCCAGAGTGGCCTTTCCTATGGCCCAGGTTCTGGCATAGAGGATTGTGTCCAAGTCTTCTTTGCAAGAGAACTCAAAAGACAGAAAGCCCTTCGCCATGGCTTTAACCTGGACTTGACCCTTTAGGTCCCATTTGTTTTTTGCAAAGATCCTAACGATGTCTATGTTAGGTCTTGATCCAACAAACTTTCCAAAAAGAGTGTGGTCCATGGTAGCTATATTGTGATCTACCAATTCGTCAGGAATATCTATAGTGTATTTGCCTTTTTCCTTGTCTGATAGGTCCTTAACATAAGGGAAAGAGGACTTGCCTATGGGTTTAATCCCGAAGAGGGTTAACCACCAATGATTGATGGATTTTTCATCCTGGTCACATGCTTGGGTCTTCGTGGTTGTGGATCTTGGAGGGATACCTAGATTCTCTTCCCCCACCCCGTCCCCCTTTCCAGGGTCTTTCTCCTTTTCACGTGGGACCCCATCCTTTTTCTCTGGATTAGTAGAGTCCTGATTTGCAAGAGAATCTTTGAAGCAGGCATCACCTAAGGATCTGATAGTTTGAAAACCTAGACTCCCGCCCACCTTCAAATTCAAAAAACCTCCCACTCCCGCTCCCGCTCTTGCTCGCTCGCTCACCATTTTTTCCCCATGCTTAGATGTTCTAGTTGATACTATGGCAGTGATATGTTGTACTTAGTAGTTTGTTATTTATTAGTCTTTTAATAGATATCATATTCCTTTATCACTTCTCAAGTGGATCAAATGAAATCCTCTATAAAGAGGACATGTAATTAGTTTTTAAATCAATAAAATTAGTTTCCAATGCAATATTATATATTTGTCTCTGTTATATTTTTATTTTTATTTTGTTTCAGTGTTTCAAATTGGTATTAGAGTCAGGTTGGATATAAAGGAATCTTATAGTCTGAAGAAAGATAAATGACAAAGAGAATGAAAAAACAAAAGATGGATGCAAGGAACAAGTAAGGTCTATTTAGGTTGACGATGAAAATAGTCTACAACATCATTGTCAAAAGGAGGTTGTATGTTTTAAGTATGTCATAATATGTTGTCTCTATTTATTATTTTGAAGTTTCTTTTGTAGTGATTTGATGATTAATTGTATACATTATTTAAGATGAAAATATAGGTAAAAGTTGTCAAGTTTTTTAATGATGCAGAGGGTCTAGGTGTCCTTAAATCCTTACGGGTCCAGTAGTTAGGGGCTCCAAATTGGAACCATCTAATGGCCCACTTCCCAAACCTTCCCAAGGTTTTCCTTAAAATTTCTCTTGGTCCTCCTCCTTGTTCCCAAACTCCTCTAAGAAATTCAATTCTTAATGGGATACAACTCCTCACATCAAGCCCTTCCCTCAAAGGCATTCCAAGACATCTATACCCGTGGCATTTCAGGATCTCACTATCAATGTTACAAAGATCATGTGTGAGTATTCCTTCATGTCTAAACACACCTACATATAGAATTTTTCCTCTGGGAGGTAGCCTAAAAAACCCACAATGTGGATTTGCCCAATTAGGCCTATTTGGAGATCTAAAGGCTAGTAGCCCTATAAACTATCTTCTTGGCACTTAAATCCCAAAATTACTTAAAAAGGCCCAACATAAATAATATTTTTAGATACCCTTTTGTCTTCTTTGTGAAATATGTCAAATTTGGATCTGGGTTCTGAGTTTGACTAGGTCAACCAACACTATCCCAACCAGGCCAAATATGGCTAATTCATGGAGATGTGAATGAAACCCTCCACTAGTCAAAACCCCTTGAAAAAAGGATTACTATTTTAATTTTTTTATATGTTTAAGGTCACCAAAAAACCATCAAATCACACCCATACCTTCATTTGATTTCTCTTCAACAAAAATTCCTCCTAATCTTGGCTTGTCACATCTAAATGTCAAGCCTAGAGCATCACAATAAAATTCAGGGCTTTAGTATACTAACCCCCCCAAAAATTCTTCTTATAATACACATAGAGAACTAACATTACCCAAAAGAATTGGCCAAATCCAATGGTGGAATTATAAGTTTGAGCCATTTATTTTCAAGGTCTAAGGTTTGTAGGGTTTACTCAACTAGTCTTTACAAAACTCATTGTATCTCCTTTGATTTTGTACAAAATGACTTCAAACCACTTGCAAGACAAGGTTAATACACCAAGATAATATTCCATAGTCTTGGGTTAATGAATCCATTATGTATATATCTGTTCAATAATTAGGAATGATGAATTAGTTAGAAAAACTTGTTTCAACACACCAAAACTCTTTGTTCATCTCCAATCTTCAAGTTACATCTCCCTTCATCTATTGGATTCATAAATCATCTCAAAGGACTTATCTCAACTGATCAAATTAATTTATGAATTATTCAGCTGTTGGTTTTCAAACTAATTCAATTGTTGTCAAAGTTACATAACAAATTTTTGACAACTTTGTAAACAACGGGAGAGGATTCGAGCGGGAGAGCTTGTTCAAATTTCAAAGTCAGCCATGGCGGTTTGGATGATAGTTCTAGTTTTGGTGTTGGTCTAGAGGATGCTTCAGTGGACTTGGGTAAACCTTTGTCACTAGTACCAGCACAGGGTCTGGCATTGCCGCTATCAGATCAAGCTCTATTTTGGTAAGGAGAATCTTTCCCCGTGCCGGGTGGTCATGGTTTCTCCCTCGAAGGAATTTTTCTCTTGTGCTTCTCCTAAGGTGTTGATGAAATGTGATTTAGCCTTAGGGATTGAGCCATGTCCTTCTTTGGGGGAGTTGAATGATAAGGCCATTCTTTCCAAGGACCCATTAGTGGGGTCATGTGGAGTTCCTAGCCCTGGGAGTGCTGAAGTCAACCCTACCACTTCCAAAAAGTGGTCAGAAATTTTGGGAGCCTGATCGGTGGGAACCTTCTTCTCCAGGAGAGTCTGTTAAGGTAGGTCTTCAAGAGGGTGAAGTCACTATTTTTGTGCCTAACTCCTTGGTGGATCACTCAGTTTTGGCTATGGAGTTATCGCTGGTTGGTAACTTTCTGGGCCCTCGTCCCAACATTGAAGTGGTTAGATCTTTTGCTAAGAAAAGATGGACCTTGAAAGGCAAGGTAGATGTTGTGGCCCTTCCTAAAGGGTTTTTATCCCTTTCTTTCTCTAATAAAGAAGATCTTGATTATGTTCTATGTGGGGGTCCCTAGATGTTTGGTAGAACGACAGTTGCTTTTCAAAAATGGGCTCCAAACTGGGACTACTCTGATAAATTCTTCATGGCTACCCCGGTCTCAGTTAGTTTCCCTAGTTTTCCTCTTGAATACTGGAATGAGGAAGTCCTTAAGGGTTTGGCTTCCACTTTTGGAGGGGATCTCCTTTCAGTTTCTCCTATGATGACGATCAAGTCTAGACTACTTTTTGTCAAGATTTGTGTCAACATTATCCAGTTTGAGAATCTCCCTTCTATTATTAATATTAATTCCAAACTGGGTATTTGGAAGTAGGAAGTGGTCTTTGAATCCCTCCCTTTTTATTATTTTGTGTGTCATAAAATGGGTCATTGGGCTAAGAATTTCCCGAAGAAATTTTTAAAGGAAACTAAGCCCATGGACCCTGGTCCCAAATCACAGAAGGTGACCAGACAAGTCTGGAAGGAGGTTAAGCCCCTGTCTGTTGATGAAGGTGTGAGCAACAAAAATGTGGAGCCAGTCTTGGAAGAAGTTGATAAGGTGGACTCTAACGTTCTCCCTAACCTGGAGGAAGGGGAATTTGTTGAATTGGTAACTCATGTTTCTGACTCTCTGGCTAGTCCCTTGGAGCCTGTCCCTAGAGTGGGAAACTCTCTGATCCCATCGATTGGTGCTGACCCAGTGCCTGTGGTGGTTTTAGTCCCTATCTAGGTTGATGATTCAAATAAAGCTCAAGGAACTTAGCATATTGTTCCGAAGGATAGCGAGGCATTGGGGGAGTTTACCTCACCTAAAAATCCTAATAAGTCTGATGAGGACAACTTTTCTTCAGTGCCTGAGACCCACTCGGGGAGAGGCGATGAGGATCCTATTGCTTGTGATGGTCTTGATCTCTTTGATGATTAGAATGGTGATCCATGGACTGCTCAAATGGGGAAGAAATAGAGAAAAAAGCAGAACAAGCCCACTACCCCTAGATCCAAGGGTGTCCTTACCTGAAGCAAAGCTGATATGGGATCTAAGTGTCTTAAGGAGGACATTGGATCTCAGAAAAAAACTCAAGGAAGAGTCACCAATAAAGAGCTTAGAGAAAGATAGAGCAAGGAGGATATTGTAGATGGTAAGTAATTGACCATCTAGTGAGTTTGCACCCCTGCTAAGAAATAAAAATCATTTCATGGAATATCAGAGGGTTGAATGCCCCTCATAAGAAAGATACTCTTAGGAATCTGGTAAGAGATCACAAACCTGATATCATTCTTGTTCAAGAAACTAAGATGGTGAAACAAAAGGTGGAAAAAATTAGAATCTTAAAAAATGGAGGTGTTGTTGTCTCTAGCTCTTAAGGGGCTTCGGGAGGGGTTGCTATCTTTTGGAATTAGAATAATTTTAGAGGGGAAGTGATAGCCGATAACCTGAACTGCTTGAGCATCAAATTTATTCATATAAAGTCTAATTTTCAATGGGTCACTACTAATATATATGCCCCTAATACCAAAGTAGGTAGGACTCAGTACTGGAAGAGGGTTGACAATCAAAGACTCGCCTTCCAAGATTTTCCCTGGCTAGTTATGGGTGGCTTCAACTTTCCTTTGAAAGATAATGAGAATTTGGTTGGAGTGGATAGTCTGAGTCAACTTGATGGTAGAGTTGAGCTTATGGACTTCATCAATAGAACACTGACTCATTTTCATATGGATCTTCAGGGGGTCAATTACACCTGGTCAAATAGAAGAGTTGGCCTGGACCTTATCCAAGTTCGGTTGGATCGAGCTTTGATTTCTGGTTGTTGGTTCAAAAGATATGGATGCTCGTTGTCCTCTCTTATATATGAAGATTGGGTTTGATCACTTCCCTATCTCTTTTATTTCTGATTCGATTATATCTAATGGAAATCCTCCCTTTAGATTTGAGAAAATGTGGGTTGACCACCTGGATATTGAGAAAAAGATCAATGGTTGGTGGAATGTTAACATTTAGGGCACTATGATGTTCAGGGTGGCTAAAAAGCTCCAGCATATAAAACAAAATATTAAATCTTGGAACAAGGAAGCATTTGGTGACATCTTTAAAACTAAGCTTATGCTGAAAATGGACCTTGATGATATTTAGGAGACTATCCAACAGTTCGGTCTATCCCAAGGCCTGAAGGATAAGGAGGAGATTCTCCTAGGAAAAACCCACAACATCATTTCCAAAGGGGAAGAGTACTGGAGACAGAGATCTAGATCGATTTGGCTTAAAGCTAGAGATAAGAATACTAGGTTCTTCCATATGTCTGCTTCCAAACATAGAGCGTCCAATAGAATCTCTAGACTCAGGGTGGATTTGGAAGAGGTAAGTGATGACAAGGACATTTCTTTGGCTATGGTTGATTTTTTCTCTTCTCTCTTATCTAAAGACTTGGCTCTTTCTTTGGATAACCAAACCTTGCTTCTTGAGACCATTCCTTCCATTGTTGATGAAGCTACCAATAAGGATCTCACTGCTATTCCTTCCTCAGAGGAAATCAAGACTAATGTGTTTTCTTTTGAGGGTGATAAGTCCCCAGGTCCGAATGAGTTTCCTCTATTCTTTTTTCATAAATTTTGGCATATTGTGGGCCGGGACATCTGCAATTCTATTAAAGAGCTCTTTGGATCTAGATCTTTGTTGAAAGAAATTAATGTTACCTTTATAGTTTTGATTCCAAGAAGACTGGAGCCATTTCTGTTGATTCCTTCAGACCAACCAGTTTGTGTAACTCGGTGTATAAAATTCTCTCCAAGGTTATCACTCTTAGAATGTTGGCTATTCTCTCAAAGATTATCTCTCCCCAGCAAACTAGTTTTTGTTCCTGGCAGGCAGATCCTTGATTCTATTATGAAGGTTCATGAGGTTATTCATTCTACTCAAGATTCTCTCAACTTTGGTTTTTTGTTGAAACTTGACCTCTTGAAGGCTTATGATCGGGTTGATTGGGATTTTTTGATCAAGGTTTTGAGCTCCTTTGGATTCTGTGATAAACTCTTACAGCTAGTTTTTCAGCTCATCAACACTTTTATGACTGTGGTCATTGTTAATGGATCCTCCTCTAGATTCTTCAAACCTCCCAGGGGGCTTTGACAAGGAGATCCCTTGTCCCCTATTCTTTTTTCCATCCTAGATGAGTGTCTTGGCTACTATTTTTAGAGACTGGTTACTAATGGATCCATCAAGGGCCTCATTCGTTCTTCAGCCTCTAGGCCATGCTCTCATGAGCAATTTGTGGATGACACTGTCATCATGGGATCTTTGTCCATCTAGGAGGCGAGGGTTATTAAACAGGTTCTATCCAACTATTCCTTGGGTACTGGTCAAATTGTTAATTGGGATAAGAGCTCTCTATTTTTATCAATACGCCTATGGATAGATAGAATAGAATTGCCAGAATTATTGGATGTAAAATTGATACCCTACCGGCCACATACCTCGGTCTTCCTTCGGGCCTTAAACCTCCTGATTCCTTTTGGGCTGGAATTGTGGATAGATTTAGTAGAAAATTAGCTAGCTAGAAAGGAGCTTTTCTTAGTCAAGTTGGTAAACTCCAACTCTTAAAGGCCTCTTTGCAGAGTCTCCCTACCTATGCTCTTAGCCTATTTAAGATCCCTGGTAAATATGCAGACATAATTGAAAGGATCCAAAGAAATTTTCTTTGGGTCAGGAGTGGAAGAAAGAAAGAGACTGGATCTTGTTGCGTGGGATAAGGTCTACACTCCTAAGAAGTGGGGGGGGGCCTGGGGATCCACCCCTTAAGAGTTACTAATCACCTACACTCCTAGCTAAGAAAATCTGGAGGATCTTTGGGGAGAAAAAGGAGTGCAACGAGATTATCCACATTAAATATCTCTAAGTTCCTTCCCCCATATCTCAGATTTCATGAAGTCTGAAGTGAAGGTGCAGGGATCCTTTATTTGGAATTGTATCTAACAAGTCAAGGAGATGACCTTTAAGGGTGCTAAATGGTATTTGGGCAATGGCTAAAGAATTAATTTCTGGGATGAATGTTGGCTCAAAGACTATCCTCTGAACTCTATCTCTTCTTTCCAACCTTTTATAAATACCTTCTTACAAAGATTTGGTCTGTGGGTCAAGGACTATTGGGGGAGAAGATCATGGATTGACCTTTTTGTTGTTGATGTGGCCCTTAAGCCTTTGCTGCTAGACCTGAAGGTCTGGAAAGTTGACACGGCTAGAGCTGATGAGCTGATTTAGGGAATTATCCCATCTGGAGTATTTTTTGTTGCCTCTTCCTTTGAGTTACTATTGAAACAACCAGACCCTCCTCCCTTTTGGGCCTAGGTTTGGGATAAAAGGTTAATTCCTAAAATTAACATTTTCTTTTGGCTGGTTTTGCAGAACAAGATTCTTACCATTGACAACCTCAAGAAGCGCAGTATGATTCAGACCAATAGATTCTTTCTGTGCAAGGAGGTAGAGGAATCGGTCTTCTATCTAGCTTTTGAATACCGATATTCTTGGGAAGTCTAGTGTCTTACCTTACAATGCTGGAAGTTAAGCTAGTTTTTTCCTAATAACATGGAGAATTTCATTACCCAATGGAGAAATGCAGAGGTCCCTATGGATAAGCCATTGTGGAATCTTATTGCTCCTCACGTTATCTGGACATTGTGGAGAGAACACAATGATAGAGTGTTTAGAAACGCTGCCCTCCTGCCAGTGGTGGTTGCAGAGAAAATTAAGAGAAGTATCATGGAGAACTACATGTCTTCATCTAGTTTGAAGCTAGATTTCTTTGCTGGAGATTATGTTGCCAGTACCAAAGCCAAATCCTCTACCCAATAGGAGAATTCCATATGGCTCGCCCCCCCTCCTGAATGGATCAAAATCAACTTCGATGACACTACAAAGGGTAACCTGGGTCCTGTAGGTTGTGGTGGGCTCATAAGGGACGACATGGCAAACTGTCTTGCTAATGTGGCACTTCCCATCAGCATGCAAACCAATAATGTGGTGGAGGCTATGGATTTCCTTCAAACTCTTAAAATTATTAAAAAGGACATGCCCCTGAATGTGTGGATTGAAGGTGATTCCATGAACATCTTAAACTACATTAAAGATATTACCAAGCCATCATGGTCAATTAAAGAGATTATTGAGGAGGTCCAAATTATCATTAACTCCTTTAAGCAGGTTATCATTTCCCACAACTTCTGGGAGGAAAATGGTATGGCTAACGAGTTGGCTAACTTTGCTATCGGGGCTAAGGACATTGTGACTTGGCATGATAGAAAGGATCTTACTATTGCTTTGAAGGCCAAGTTGGCATTTGATAGGATTCACAACAAAAGAGCAGATTTGGAGTATCTCAAAAAGTTATGATGAAAAGGCACAAGTTTTTTAATATGGTTAAAAGGATTACGAAAAGATTTTCCTTTCCTGAGATAACTGAGTGTAGACATGAGTATATTAGTGTGAATTTTAGAGCTTCCATCATTGTCTACATTTGTTTGCCTTTTGCTACTTCTGTTGAGGTCTCATTCCCTGAGAAAATTATGGGTGGTGGGCTTAATCACAGGGAGCCGAAGGATTGCATGAAGTGGAAGAAAATGATGGAGGTCTAGGAAAAGCTCACAAAGGTTGGTCTCACCACGTATATGGAATGCCTTCACGGGTTCAAAGATGAAGCTATGACAGCATTTGCTAAGTCTTGGAAGGATGGTACTGTGACCATTGGTGGTATGACTATGAAAATCACGGAAGAGCTTATCGCAGAGGTGTCTAGGCTGAGCCTTAAGGGTATGAAATTCTACAGAGACAAGAAAGTCTCACAAAAGGCTATCCAATGCTTCCCCAAAAACAAGGTTGAGGCGGAGAGCTCGGTGAAAGACTCCAGCAGTTGTATGATGTTGACGCCTTCAAGGAGATTTGGGCGAAGGTTATGAATGCTATCATGGAGTACACCACTCTAGATGGTAGGTACACGCATGCTCAATCTTACCATTTTGTGCTACTTTTTCACTTCAGACATAAGATTAGGGTTTTGCTGCCTTTTTTTCTTCTTCATTCTCTTTGCCTCATTATAATTGACCATAGGAAGAAAGAGAACAAACCCATTCTGCATGAGGGTCTCATTCTCCTTATTGTGGAACATATCAAGAAAATGGCCATTAGTAGCCCTATTATCTCCTTGCCTAAAGCCTCTAGCTCGGCCAAGGCTTTGGCTAAACATATTAGGGATGGGGTTTGTAAAGAGGAGATGTCTGTTGGTAAAAAATTAAAACTCGAACAGAAAGCCAGTATGGAGACCGATTATGTAGGTGAAAGTGTCGAGGGCTATGCTGCCATTGTTAATTTATCTGAGGAAGAAAGTAAAGCCTCTTTGTCAATTTTGACCAGTGCCTCTGGTGATAATGAGAACAAGGAGGAGGAGGCTGCTGAAGCCATGGACACTGGAAATAACCCTGTTGCCACTGATAAAGATGAGGATGATAATAAAGAGGAGGATGTGGGAGGTCAGCCAGTCCCTATTTTGGTTAATTATGATAGCTTTGAGGAACATGATGCTCCTATTTCCCCCAAGTTGGAAGTGGTTATGGAAGTACAATCAAATAAGTTGGAGGAAACCCCTGTTGCCGAGAAGAGGAATGTTCCCTCCTCTCAGAACATCCCCTTTGTCAAAACTATGGATATGCAAGAATGGAATGTTCAACTTCTTAAAGAAGACATGGATGATAAAATTGATCCCCCTTTCGGTGTCCTCCAGATTGTGAAGGCGATGTCTATGCACTCCTTTCGCCTGATGAAATGGGTCTTTCAATAAATAAAAAGTCTTAATTTGAAATTTCGCTCTCTATCTACTAAGGTTGATTCCTTGCAAGAGAATTTGGTGACTGGTTCAGAGGGGTTGGATGGCACTAAGGACAACGTTGGGGAGAAGAACATGCAGGATATGCAAGTTAAAATTGATAACCTAGAGAATGCGTTGAAGAAGCACATGTTGGATAACAACCAGTTCATGGGGTCAACAATGGAGTGTTTCATGTCAATCAAAGCAAAGATGGATGTTGGTTCCCCTACCAAGAAGCCTGATGATGACAATGATGATGCAGGTGACGAGGGTCCTAGCAAACGCACTCGCTCAATGAAAAGGAAAAAGATCCAAGATAGGATCATCAAGATTTCTGACTTCAATGCGGCCATCAAGAAGATTTCAAAGGCGAACAAAGAAGTGGAGGAAACTCGTAAGGAGTTTTCCTAGGTTCTCCTGCCCCCCTGTCTCGATGCTTCTTTGTTTTTAGGTTTTCTAGGCTACTGGTGGGGTTTCCAATTTTCGGTTTTTTACTAGTTATGGGTCTGGCAGATTGGTTCCTAGTCTTGTTTCTTTTCAAAAAACCTAATGCTATAATCTTTTGAGCTTGACTTGTAAGGGGTTTTGGGTCCCCCCAAAACTTGTTTTTTCCTGCAATCAAATTTTTTTGACAACTTTGACAACTTTAGGCAGTTTTTGCATTTGTCACATTAAAGTGACCTTTAACCCTTACAAATCCCACAATAGGACCTTGAAGATCCATAAACACTTATTACAATCATTTGACATATTTTGGAGATATTTTGACCACTATTGACCCATCAAGGTCTCTACAAGACCTTATGATCAAAATTGGCCTTAGAGCCTTATTACAAACATGAATGGCCAAATTGAGGCCTTATTGAAATTATGTGATAAAAAAAACACAAACTTGAAGCATTTAAACATTGATCCTATTGGATCATCCCTAGGGTCCATAGGATCACCTTAGGTGTTCCTAGACCATGCTCTTTGAGATAGAAAGAACTCAAGTCCCTTGAATTTCCAATTGTTGTATACTTTTTCCATGCTTAAAAATATCTTTCTCAAACATCCAAGTAGCCTCTAAGTATGATAAACCTGCCCATTTGTCAAGGTATTCCTTGTATGTGCCCTGCCTTGTTTCCTTGACGACCTTAGAATCCAAAATACAAACCAACTATACTGGATAACTTGGAGGTAAGTCTTTAATCTAATCAACATCCTCTTCAACTACATCTATCCTCGTGCCTTAATTTTTGATCAAAGGTCCTTTGAATGGAAAGAAATCTAATACATTAAAGATATGAGAGATACTTAGGCCAGGTGGTAACTCAATTTCATAGGCATTAGCCCCAAACTTGTGCACAATCCTGCATGGTCCTATCTTCTTCATGAGAAATTGGGTCAATTTTCCTTTAGGTAACCTTTCTTTCTTCAGGTCAGCTATGACCAGGTCACCTACCTTATATTGAACATCTCCTCTCTTGAAATTTTCCTTGTCTTTTTAATTTGCAACACTCTTCTCTAAAGTGGCATTCACTTGGTCATGCATATCCTTCATTATAGTAGAAAAGTCTTCCCCTTGGGCACTCCTTTTTTCTAACTCCTATAAATCTTTGATCTCCAACACACCTCTAGGATGGAAACCATAAACAATCTCAAATGGAATTATTTTGATGCTTCTATTAGCTGAATCATTAAAAGAAAATTCTTCATGACTTATCACCATATCCCAAGCCTTCCATGTTGCTTAGTGAGACATCTGAGGAGGTTTCCTAAGGATTTGTTAATAACTTTAGTTTGACTATTAGTTTGAGGATTGTAGGCTGATGAAAAAAAAAGAGTTCCAAGCTTCTTCCAGAATATCCTCCAAAAATGCCCCACAATTTTGAGTCATTATTAGTCACAATGGTGAGTGGAAACCCATGAATAGAGACAACCTCCTTTAAGAAAAAGGCCTGCAATATGAGATGAATCATTTGTGCATTTACATGGCACAAAATGAGCCATCTTACTAAATCTGTACACAATGACAAACACACTATCTAAACCCCATGGATTTTTAGGGAGTCCTAGCACAAATTCCATGTTAACACTTTCTCAAGGCTTTTTGGGAATGGGTAATGGTTGATACAATAAAACATTAGAAGAGACTCATTTTTCCCTTTGACAGATAGGACAACTTAACATAATTTATGACATCTATCTACACCTTTGACCAATACAAAAACCTTATTACATGCTCCAATATTTTTTCAAGCCCAAAATGACCTCTTAAGGTTCTATTATGCTTCTCCCTTATTATATTTTCCCTCATTTAACATTTAGGGGAACATACAAAACTACCTTTGAGCATTAGTCCTTCCTCCAACATATAATTAGAAAATTCAACATAAAAATTGTTAGAGAAATCTGGAAACAAATATCATAGGCTTCTTTGAAAGTAGGGTCATCCTTGTAGATTTATTTACAGGAATCAATCCCCATGCTATGAAATTGAACCTCATGTACTATGAGCACCCTCGTGCTCAAGGCATCAAAAACCTTTTTGGTAGCCCCCTTCTTATGCTTAATGGTTAAAGTATATGGTTGCAACTACTCCACCCATTTGATATGTCTTTGATTGAGTTTCTCTCGCCCATTTAGGAAACTCAATGCATGATTGTTTGTAAAGACTATAAATTCTCTAGGTAGGATATAATGTCTCCACTTCTTAAGAGCTTGTACCATTTCATAAAGCTCTAGGTCATAAGTTGAATACTTTTGTTTTTCCTCATTCAATTTCTCTAAAAAGAATTATATTGGATGACCTTCTTAATTGAGTACAACACCAATGGCCTTCTTACTAGCATCACACCCTATTGTGAAGAGTTCATGGAAATCAAGGAGCATTAAGGTAGACCTAATTCTTCCACCTTTTTATTAAAATATTGAAATATTTCTTCTACCTTTTCTGTCAAAGAAAACTTGCATTTAACTCATCCTTTGATGGTGTTTAGGATTAGAGCTCATATGTGACTGAATCCACTAATAAAATTTCTATAAATGGTTGCTAGTGCAAGGAAAATCCTAACATCTCCAACTAATCTAGGTGTTGGCCACTTAAGGATAGCCTCTACCTTAGAGAGATCCATTTTTAAACAACCTTTGGAAACAAAAAAACCTAAATGCACCAATTTAGTTTTCATAAACTCACATATGTCCAATTTGACCATCAACTTTTCCTCATGTGGAATTCTCAAAACTTGTTCAATATGCTTCAAATCCTCCTCCTTAGTCTAGCTAAAAGCAAGGATATCATCAAGATTACAAACCACTTTTTTACTAATGAATTCAACCAATACCTCATTCATTAAGTGCATAAATGTTCTTGGAGCATTGCTAAGAACAAATGGGATAACTAGCCATTCATAGAGACCATCATTGGTCTTTTAGGTTGTCTTCCACTTGTCTCCCTTCCTTATCCTTATCTAGTGATAACTTGATTTTAAGTCAATCTTTTAAAAGTAGCATGATCGTCCAAGGTTGTCCATGAGATCTCCTATCCTCGCTATTGGGAATCTTTACCTTATGGTGATCTTATTTATAGCCCTAGTGTTTGTACACAATCTCCAATCCCATCCTTCTTTGGGGAAAGTACAATTGGGACTGTACATGGATTGACACTTTTCCTAATAAGACCATTGTCTAGGAGCTCTTGAAATTGCCTAGTTATTTATTCATTCTTAAAGGGTGTCATCTTATAGGAAGGTTTAGTAGGAAGAGTGGAACCAAGAATTTGGTATATTTGATGGATTATGTCCCTTATAGGAGGCAAGGAATTAGGTGTATCTTCAACTGCTATACCCTGATATCTATCCAACAATCTCTACACCTATTGTGACTCAACCTTCTTCTTCTCCTTAGGCTACAAGTTAGGACCATCCTTTGGCTTAACCATCAATGCATACCCCTAAAAAATCTCCTCTTTCATGAGGCCTAGAAACTCCTTACCACTGATTAACATCACACTTGACCCATGCTATCTTTATCACCTATTTGTTTTGGTATAGGATCCATCCTATACTTCTTCCTATTCTTGGTTATGAGATAGGTATTCTTTTCCCCATCATATTGTGCCTTTACATTAAATTTATAAGGGCAACCTAAAAAAAATGGAAAGCATCCATAGGTATGATCTCACATAATATCTTATCCTTATAGTCACCAATTTAAAACTCAAGCCAAGCCTTCTCATCTACCATGAAATTATGATTCTTATTCAATCAAGAAATCTAATGGGGACTAACATGAGGCAATCTCTTTAATTTAAGTTTTTCTACCATCTCATTTGACAGAAAATTCTTAGTAGAACTAGAATCCACAATGATCTTAAAAAGTTTAGCTTGGGCCTTACCTTGTGTCTTGAACAAATACTTCCTTTAGGGTGGCTCTTGCTTCATTGGTACTTCCAACAGTGTCCTCTTAATCATCAATCTCTCTCCTTCAAGATTTGGATCATCACTTTCAATTGGTGAGTTGACACTTTAGAAGTCATC
The DNA here is from genome assembly GCA_027943335.1 of Chamaecyparis obtusa. Lineage (NCBI taxonomy): Eukaryota > Viridiplantae > Streptophyta > Pinopsida > Cupressales > Cupressaceae > Chamaecyparis > Chamaecyparis obtusa. The sequence continues at coordinate 106,926 of BSBK01004920.1, read as the reverse complement.
TTCTTGTATCAATTGATTCCTTCTTTCTCCACCATGGGACCTTGAAGCCTTCTCTAGACACTTAATCACAATGTGTCCCACTTGGCTATAACTATAGAACCTTCTAGTGAAGACACTAGGACCACTTCCCAATGTGGCCCTCCATTTCCACCCCTTCCATGGGGTCTTCTTCTACCTCTATAACCACCTCCTCTAAATCCTAAATGTCCACTAGATTCTTGATGACTTCCCTCACCATTCTTGTTTGATTGGTTTCTTCCACCAAATCTTCCTCTTCCTCTATTGTTCCTACCCCTATTCTTCCTATTCCATTCCTCTAAATAGCTACTCCCCAATTCATCATCATAAAAAATAGAAAAAAAGAAGGTATTGGATGGACACGGAAAGGATTTAAAATATTGATAAATTAACAACAAAAAACCCTCATGGATGACTAGATTCTTCTTGGGGTGCTTTCTATGACCCTTAATACTAGCATTGATTAAAGACAACAAGAAGAAATAAAATGTTATTCTCACTTTGTGTCTAAAATAGTTAAGTAGTACAAAGTGGTAGCTAAAAGACCTACATAAATTACCCATCTAGATTAAAATAACACATAGTTACCTTAAGCATAGCGCACCAAACTAACTTGATTTGAGATGTATCCTAGCCACTCTTGGTTTCTTTTACCAAATTCTTTCTCCCCCTCTCTTATTTGGGGAATTTCTTCACCGCAACCTTTGAGAATTTCTTATCCCTAAAGATTTTGGCACCATTTGTATATAGATCAATGACTTGCACAATAATATTCTTGTCAATGTTAAAATTTCTCCCAAATTGAAAATTTGAAGTTAATTTTGAAAGAAATCTGTAATATAATTGAAAGTTGGGTAAATTAAGGTTGAGATTTGTTATTACTTAAAAAGGCTAGACATGTGACATAGATGGTATATTATTATCCAGGGATGTAGATATAATAAAATAGAAGATCTATGTAGCCCATGGTCATGCCAAACATGTATCTGAGAAAGATTACTTGTAATTTTACATATTTATAATTGTAAAAGCTTAGCCTTCCCAACCTTTACATAATCATTCTAGAATCATAATTGAATAATCCAAAATTTACAAAAATTAGGACAATTCTTTACTTCTACATCACTATATCTCACTCGGCCTTTCAAATATTACCTAAAACATATCTTACTATCAACATAGCCATTGGACCTTGTTGAAATACCAATATTAGTAATTAACAAGTCATGGACATAGGCAGTACAAATCACTCAACTCTTTAAAGAAATAATTTTATTGTACAAATCCAAACAACTTGACTAACATTAGATCACAAGCAATCTAAATACTTAGAATATAAAAACAATTAACCCAGAATAGAGTTTTATGGGATAAAATAGAGAGCCTCTTTGAATATCTAAATATAAATATGCCAACGTGGAGAATATGTATGTTCTGAACAACTCATATATGCATGTTCCAACCTTGAAAGTTATAACTCATTTAAGACAAAGAGATGATAGTTCACGCTTTTCTCTCCCTTAATGATAGACTATTTATGATTAACATTTAAAAAATGGTTTAATGTCAGCATGACTTTGAACATCGAAAAGCCAACATTATTTAATAAAAAGGTTGTTGTTATGCTTGAAAATCTATGGGCATAAGTTGGCATTACTTATATTCATGATTGTAATAATAACTAACAATCACACCTATGTGTGTAATGGGTATGCTGAAGAGGTGTGGAAGGTCAGTCAGGGAGTATTTTGGTAGTTAAATAGAAGATGATGCTGTTTATTCAACAAAGGATTCAATTAAGAAGTGATAGCTTTAAATTATAATTAAGTACACATGCGCACTTCATTTCTATCCTCTCTCTATTTCTCTTCCTCCCTCTCTATCTCTATTTGCATATCCATCTCTCATTCACACACACAAGCTCTCTCTCTACTAAAATTACAACCCTTAGCATGACAATTTCACGTGCTTTGATATTTGGTATACATCAGGACTTACATTGTAAGGGAAATAAAATAAAATGGTTTTGAAAGGACCTCTTTGAGAAATAAAATATGATTCAAAGTATTTAATTCCCCTGCAAATAAAATCATTAGAAAAACACATATATACTTGTAAGCCTTGTGATTGTAAATCACATTATACAAAGGGCATTCCTACCTATCTTCCTTAGTTTGTTCGAATTACTAAGAAAAATGGCAGGGCATGCAACAGTTATTTTGTATCAAGGGGAAGGACACATCATTCCCATGATTCATCTTACCACAAAGCTCACTTCTCATGGAGTCTCTCTTACATTTTTCCTCACTCAGGTGTGACACAAAATCAACACATAGGTTGAGGACCATTTTTTCACCCTTGTTCGAAAGATTGGCCTAGACATTCAGGCAGGCCTCATTCCAAACTGCATTGCGATGGAGTCAGAAATGTGGGCTAATATGGTAGCCTTTCCTCTCTTACTCTCAAACAAGGAATCTCATGTCACCAAGCTCATTTCAAACCTCAATCGCTTAGGACTTACACTATCCTGAATACTTTGGTAATGAAGAAACAACCAAGAACCATTAGCAGTTCTATTATTTGAGGCATGGCATTGAAAAACAAAACTAATTGTTTATTAATTGTTATTGTAATCGAAATGCACCTGTCCCCATAGATTATATTCCCGGTGTACCTTCGTTAAAAATGATGAATCTTCCAAAAAAACTTTTGTATTCCTCCCATGTGAGCCATAGGATTGCATACAATTTTTTAAATGTGAGAGAAGGAGACTGGGTTGTTGTTTAATTATTTCTATGCCTTGGATTATAACAATCTAAAAAAATGGAGCTATTTTTTGCATCCCCGCTCTAATTATCTTTCTATTTATTTTCCTCTCTTTATATATCACTCCATCTTAATCTATCCTTATATGCATCTCCATCTCTATCTACATCTTCCTCTCTATTGTTGTCTCCTTACCTCTTTCTCTTTCACTCTTTCTTGCTTTATATCTACCTCTTTCTACGACTCTATCTCCCTCTAGATCTCTCCCTCTCTCCATATTTTAACATAAGATGACCTTGTTGATAAATAATTTAAATAACAAATCATAAAATTAGATCTATATTATTATGCTAGAAAGTTTATAAATTAATTATTTGCTATTTATTCATTTGTGAAAAAGTAATATAAATGATAGATATTGCAAGATGATTCCAATGTCTGTAGCCACCGATTATTTTATGAGTTTTTCACCATTTTTTTATGGACTCTAAATCAACCTAACTTTTCCTACATGTACAATTATTGATGCCTCTTTTCATGGTCAAACAAATTATTAAATAGAAAGAAATCAAAATCAATAACCACAATTAAATGTGCATCCATAACTTATAATTTTGTCTTTGTATTGGGTTCTTATGGTAACAAACAATTATAGCGACAATAAGTATTTGTTGTCTTTTAACTTACCTCAGGAGAGTGACAAACATAGAGAGAGAGGAGGGGTAAGCAATTAAAAACAAAATGTTAAAATGTCAAAATAAATTAAAATTTAAATATTAATAAAAATAATAATTTTGTAAAATAATGAAAAATAAACTTATTAAATTAAGCAATAATTAAATTGAAAAAATAAAATTAATTTTTAATAATAAAAATTATCATGAATTTCATAATAAATATAATTAAATTCTTAAATGAATTAAATCTAAATAATTAAAATGATCTTCTAATAAAATATTAAAACAAAAAAGTTATATTTAAATTGTTAAAACTAAAATTTTAATTTTCATAAAAAAATATAGATAAAAATAAATCAAAAATATTAAAAATAAAATAAGACAAATAATTTATTTAATTCAATATATATAAAATTATATATTTATTTAAAAATAGGTATATTTATGTAAAAAATATTATTATTATTTATGTAATTTAAAGGTAAATAATATTAAAATTCGTATTTGTGGAATAATAGGAATAAATGATGGGTTACTTAGTATTCTGATCTAGAGTATCTGATAAGAATAAATAATTTTTAACGTAATGAGGGTTTTAAAATTCCTTGAAAATGATGGGATTGACTGTTTTGAAGTTTCTTTTTGAAGTTGTGCATTTGGAATGTAGCAAACAATAATGCCAACCAGCTGGCACTCTGTCTCGTAGCATGTGATTTGAGAGCTCAAAACATCTAGGTTGAACTGCGGGAGTAATTATATATTCAGCAGAAAAACATAAGGGCTGTATGGAATACGCGTGGTATCCAGTCAACTAAATCTCATGACATAAAAGCAGAATTTTGAACAAAACTAAATGTCCCCTTGGCAAGTTATGCTTTTTAGTTTGCTGGACTCATCATCCTTAATCCTTGGATTAAAAATAAACATAGAAACATTTATTGGTAACAATTTTGCTGTGTTATAAATGTACGGAAAAGACCTTCACTTATTGAAATCCAAAAAAAACTACGGGGAAAGCTTGTCTGTTTGGTTGCTGGAATTAACTTGGAAACTGAAAATGGGAATTGGTGAATTGGTATAAACTAATTCTAATTTTGGTCCAAAATGAGCATTCAACTAAGCTAATTCCAGGTTCTGAGATAGATTGGCAGTGCTTACTGGTTCTGTTGATGTAAGTTTTATTACTTTGCACTGATACTTTTGCTGTTTCTCTAATGGGTTTGGCGGAGCTTGAGGTTTCTCTGTGGTTTATGTACACTCTTTGCACTAGTATGCTTCTATTACAGCTCTTACTTCGTGAAGCTCTGCATTATTTTATGATGCCTATTCCAGGTATGTTTCGCATGTGAAGTTTTTGTATAAATAGCAAAATGGGTTCAGAGCTGTTTATCTTTCTCTTGAGGCATTGTTGTGCACATGCTGTTCTATCTACATCTTTCTTGGGGTTTCTAAAGTTTCAAAAATGATTGAGGATTTTCCATTTTGAACAAAGGGTTTTTTGTGATGCAATATTTAAAGGGTTGCATTTTCATTTTTCAGTTATGCAAACAGTTTGTGTAAAAGGTAAAAAAAACTTCTCATTTTGCTGATGATATTTTGAAATTGTTGAAGGACAGTTTGTGAACGACAGTTTGTGACAGCATTTTGTGAAATGTTTGTTTTAAAAAAAGAGAACAAAACCCTCTTGTCTCGATGAAGTGTTACTAAACCGTTAATGAAGACTGTTAGATAAACTGTGACATTACAGTGGTTACTTGAGCAATTTTTTGAAGGTTGTTATTCCAGCATGGGTTAAAGTTTTTGACTAAACAGTTGTTGGGCTCTGGTATCAAAGATTTTATTACAGATCTTGCATCTTCTATGATTGTATTTTTGAGGTTCAACTTTTAATGTAAACAACTGTCATTTTTTTGATAGTTCAGCATTAACGGTTGAACTATATGATCTTTACAGTTATGGAACAGTTTTGTAAAATATGAAATTATCTCCTGTTCTTTTAAAAAGGAGTGATATAGTGTTGAAAAAAAAATAAAAAAATAGAGATTGATCATAAGTTGTAAAGAAGTTTTTGAAAGGCTATATTATATGCAGTTGGGTATGTAATGTAGTATGTTTTTTATGTGCATACTGTTACATATTTAAACTGAGAGGACAGTGTATATGTGGTACTCGTATTCAAGTTGTAAAAGCTGCTGATGTAAAAGAGATTTGAGAAATAAAAGACAGATTTAGATTACGAGTGATTTTTCTCCCTGTGACAAAACCGTAAGGTTTTGAGGGTTTCCCACTCATAAAAAAATCTAGTGTTATCTTGTGGTTGTATGTTTATTTATTCAGCTTTGTTGATTTGGAATTGTATACTGAATATTTGGAGTTTAAATCAGAATTAATTAAAGTTTTTTAAAGTCTTGATGATTCACCCCCGCCCCCGCCCCTGCCCCCCCCCCCCCTCCCTTAGAACTTTCTTCTTCCAACAAGTGGTATCAGAGCTAGGGTCCCTGTTTCTATAGGGATTTACTAGAATCTGTTGGAAGTCAAATGGCACAAGCAGAGGGTGCGTCTCTGAGCAGAGCTCCATTGTTTGATGGCAATGACTATGTGTTTTGGAGGGTTAGAATGGAAGCATTTTTAAATTCCTTAGATATTAATATGTGGGATGTAGTGGCAAACAAATATACTATTCCATCTACAATTCCTACAGATCCAACTGAAAGGAGTAAATTTGAACTTGATAAATGAGCAAAGTTTGCTATTTTATGTGGGCTTACCAAAGATGTGTTTGTGAAAGTAATGTATTGCAAATCTGCTAATGAGATTTGGAGTAAGCTTGAAACAATATATCAAGGTGATGAGAAATTGAAAGAATCAAAACTAATAACATTAAAAACTTAGTTTGATAACCTGAAAATGAGTGAGGAAGAAAGCATTTCTACTTATTTCCTACGCGTTGATGAAATAGTTAATGCTAGAAAAGGTCTAGGTGAAGATATTGAAGAATATGATATTATTTCTAAAGTTGCTAGAACTGTTCTTCCTAAGTTTGAAACAAAAATTTCAACCTTAGAAGAAAAAGAAATTTTTTTCAAAGATGACTTTGCATCAACTTCAAGGTACATTAACAGCATATGAAATGAGAATTAGTAATCAAGCTGCTTCTACATCAAAAGAAATAGCCTTTAAGGCTGAAAAACTCGAAGATAGTGATTCTGATTTAACTAGTGCTTTAGAAGCTTTGTTGGCTCGGAGAATGAAGAAAAAGTATCAAGGAAAATCTAAGTGCTTTAATTGTGGTCAACTAGGACACTTTGCTGCAAAATGTCCTTTTGCAGATTCAGATAACAATAGTGAGAAAGCAAAAAACTTCTCTAGAAGAAAACCCTGGAATCAAAATCAACATTTTAAAAATTTTAAGAAGAAAAGTTTGTTATCAAAAGAAGATTCTAGTGATGAATCAAGCAACTCAGAAGAGGAAGGAGAAGTGTCGTTTATGGCAGAAATTGTTAATATTTCTGAAGTCATAAACAATGAATCTTCATTTGATTCAAATGGAGATATTGATCTAAAAAAAAAACTTTGAAAGAAGATCTTGTAAATGCAAATCAGGTCATAGAAATGCAAAAACAAGTTCTTCTTGAAAAAGATAAAGAGCTGGTCATGTTGAAAAGTGAGGTTAAACAGGCTGAAAGTTTAAATTCTCAGTTTAATTATTTTCAAGGATATTGTTTTAATTGTAATATTTTTGGTCATAAAACTTTTCACTGTACATTGAAAAAACATGATTACAAAAGCTGTATCAGATGTTTTAAGTGCTTTCGGTATGGTCACTATGCTAATCAGTGCAAGTTTGCTTTGAAATCAAAACAAGTATGGAAACCTGTTGAGAAATCTTTAATCATTGAAACATCATTGTTTGTTCATAAACTAGCTGCTTGGGTTTTGGACAACGGCTGTTCACATCATATGACAGGTTGCAAAAATAAATTTACAGATCTAGAAGAGTTTGATGGTGGTTTTGTTCGGTTTGGTGATAATTCAGGTACCTATATAACTGGTCGTGGTACAATTTTGCTAAATTTAGATACTCCTATTCATAATGTTTATTATGTAGAAGGATTAAAACACAATCTTCTAAGTGTTAGTCAGATCTGTGATAGTGGCTATTCAATTTCCTTCAATGCAAAAGGATGCTCTATTAAAACAAAAAACAACGTTATTGCTAATGGTTTAAGAACTGGAGGAAATCTATATAATTTAATTGATTCTTCTATGAAGGAGACTTCTTTGATCAACACTTGTCTTGTTAGTCAAGTAGAAGATACCTGGTTGTGGCACAAACGAATAGGTCATCTAAATTTTGATAATCTTGCTAGAATTAGCAAAAACAAGAAAGTTAGAGGTTTACCAATTAGCAAACCTGACAAAATTTGTGAAGAATGTGTCAAAGGAAAGCAAGTCAGAGTATCTTTTAAAACCAAAGAGTACATGTCAAACAGACCTTTAGAGATCGTCCATACAGACTTGTGTGGTCCTAAAAAAACACCTGCTCTAAATGGTGAAAGATATTTTATGTTGTTTGTAGATGATTATTCTAGAATGGTCTAGGTAACTTTTCTAAAGCATAAATCTGAAGCCTTTTCACACTTCAAAATATTCAGGAAAATGGTAGAACGTGAAACATAACTTAAGTTGAAATGCTTACGCTTTGACAAAGGTGGAGAATTCACTTCACAAGAATTGATTGAGTATTGTGAAAAACATGGCATTAAAAGGCAGTATTCAACTGCTCGAACACCTCAGCAAAACAGTGTTGTTGAATGGAAAAATAGAACTGTCAAGGAAATGGCAAGAATAATGTTAAATGAGGCAAAGTTACCTAATAAGTTTTGGAAAGAAGTTGTTCATACAGTTGTACATATTTTGAATAGAGCTCAAGTTAGGGTTAGGACAACATATACTCCCTATGAGTTATGGTATGGAAAAATAGCTAATGTTAAAAATTTTAAAATATTTGGCTGCAAGTGTTTTATTAAAAAAGACAGTGATTATTAGATAGTTTCAATTCAAGATCTGATGAAGGTATCTTTTTAGGATACTCTACTCAAAGAAAAGCTTTTAAATGCTTTAATACACAGTTGAACAAAATTGTTGAAGTTATTAATGTTGTCTTTGATGAAAGTTCTTTCTTAAATCATGAGAATTGCATTGATGAAGAGTCTCTGAAAAGAAAATAGTTTGTATCTTGTGAACATGATGATATATCTAGTAAAGATAATCAGGAACATTCTGAATCCTCTGATCAAGAATAGCTTAGTAAACCTCAAGAAACAAAAGTGCCTATGAAAACTCCATCCAAGATAATAGCAAAAAGACATCCTGAATCACAGGTTATTGGTTCTGTAGAAGAAGGAATATTAACTAGGAGAAAGGCAAAAATGAATGAGCAAGCTCATATTGCTAAACATGTGTGCTTATTATCAAATTTTGAACCAAAAACTATATCTAAAGCTTTGTTTGAACCTTGCTGGTTAAATGCAATGAAAGATGAAATTAATCAAATTGAGAAAAACCAGACTTGGGAATTGGTTCCTAGACTAGATAACAAAAACGTTATTGGTGGCAAATGGATTTTTAGAAATAAACTTAATGAAGATGGAAAAGTTGTAAGAAATAAAGCCAAGGTTGTTTGTAAAGGATATGCCCAACAAGAAGGGATTGACTTTGGAGAAACATTTGCTCCAGTAGCAAGATTAGAATCCATTAGGATTTTTCTTGCTTATGCTAGTTATAAGAAATTCATTGTTTATCAAATGGATGTCAAAACAACATTTCTAAACAGGTATCTTGATGAAGAGGTCTACATGGAACAACCAAAAGGGTTTGAGTCATCTGATAAACCTGAATATGTGTATCGTCTAAAAAAGGCATTGTATGGTTTAAAGCAAGCTCCTCGAGCTTGGTATTCTAGGCTTGACAAACATCTTACAGCAAATGGTTTCACTAGAGGAAGTGCATATAGTACTTTATATATTAAAAATGTTAATGGTGACATTCTTGCTGTAGAATTTTATGTTGATGATATCATTTTTGGTTCAACTAATGATGCATTGTCTAAGCATTTTTTTGATATTATGACATCAGAATTTGAAATGTCTCTTTTGGGAGAGCTGACATTTTTCCTTGGTCTTCAAGTAACTCAGCTTTCAAATGGTTTGTTTTTGTCACAAACAAAATATGCAAAAGAAATGTTGAAAAAGATCAATATGGCAGATTGTAAACCTGTTAGTACACCTATGGAAACTGGGTGTAAACTTATGACAGATGATGATTCACCTTCAGTGGATCAAACATATTACAAGTCTATGATTGGTAATTTGTTATATCTTACAGCTTCTAAACCAGATTTGATGCAATCTGTTTGTCTTGTTTCCCGCTTTCAGTCAGCTCCAAAACAGTCACATTTGAATGCTATTTTACGTATCTTCAAATATATTCAAGGCACTCTTGATTTTGGGTTATGGTATCCTCATACTGATGATTTTACTTTTCTTGGATATACTGATTCAGATTGGGGTGGTTCAGATGACAAGAAAAGCACCAGTGGTGCTACATTTTTCTTGGGACCATGTTTGGTGGCTTGGCATAGTAAAACACAAGATTGTGTTACTATCTCCACATGTGAATCTGAATATGTTGCAGCCACAACTTGTTGTACACAGTTAATTTGGATGTCATATCAGTTGATTGATCTCAGTCTTTAGGTACCTAAGCCCATCTCTATTATGTGTGATAATGTTAGTGCCATTCAGCTCAGCAAAATCCTATTTTTCATTCTCGAACTAAGCATGTAGCTATTAAGCTTCATTTTTTACGTGATCATGTGCTTGCAAATGAGTTTCAATTATTGTATGTGCCTACTCAAGCACAAGTTGCCGATATCTTTACCAAAGCTCTTCCTCGAGCTTCTTTTGAACAACTTCGTACTCAGTTGGGAGTTATCTCTTTTTCTCTTTTGCACTGAATCTCTCCTTTGGGGGAGTTTGGACAGGTTCTCTTTTTTGTCCTTGATGCAAAATGGGGGAGATATGATCAGGTTCAGTAATCAGGTTTCTGGTTTCTTATCAGGTTGCTTTAGTATGTTTTCAGTGCCCGTTTTCCATTTAGTGGTTTCAGCTTTCATGGCATTTCAGTGCATGTGTTTTTGTTTTTCCATGGTATCATTTTGCTTACTACATTGGCATGGTTGTGGGATTATGTTATTAGTGAACTATTTTTATTCGTTTTGCCACAAGGACAAATGGGGGAGTTTGTTGCGACTTTGTCCTTGATGCATCACATGACGTTTTGCCTTGTCACTGCTTAGTTGGCAGTGTTGACTTTGCATAGACTTCGGCATATGCATTTTAGTTATCTGCTGCCGGTTAAGTGTTAATCATGGGTTATTTCTTTTGGTTTATTTTGACCATGTGGTCATGATGCTCTACACATGGCATTTTCTACATGATGGATTTGTGTTTCATTATGTTGAGTTTCATTATTGCTTTCTTTACGAAACTCAAACAACAATCATTTTGTTTGTTTCAACCCTAATCTTCTACTGCTGTGTTATGGGCCGCCATCGTGAGGTTTTCTGCAATGTTCTTCAGACAGGTTGCTTCTCATTTTATGGGTTTTACATATGATATTCTGCAGTGCTTCCTGGTTCTGTTGATGTAAGTTTTATTACTTTGCACTAATACTTTTGCTGTTTCTCTAATGGGTTTGGTGGAGCTTGAGGTTCCTCTGTGGTTTCTGTACACTCTTTGCACTGGTATGCTTCTATTACAGCTCTTACTTCGTGAAGCTCTGCATTATTTTATGATGCCTATTCCAGGTATGTTTCGCATGTGAAGTTTTTGTATAAACAGCAAAATGGGTTAAGAGCTGTTTATCTTTCTCTTGAGGCATTGTTGTGCACATGCTGTTCTATCTACATCTTTCTTGGGGTTTCTAAAGTTTCAAAAATGATTGAGGATTTTCCGTTTTGAACAAAGGGTTTTTTGTGATGCAATATTTAAAGGGTTGCATTTTCATTTTTCAGTTATGCAAACAGTTTGTGTAAAAGGTTAAAAAAACTTCTCATTTTGCTGATGATATTTTGAAACCGTTGAAGTACAGTTTGTGACAGCATTTTGTGAAATGTTTGTTTTAAAAAAAGAGAACAAAACCCTCTTGTCTCGATGAAGTTTAACTAAACCGTTAATGAAGACTATTAGATAAACTGTGATATTACAGTGGTTACTTCAGCAGTTTTTTGAAGGTTGTTATTTCAGCATGGGTTAAAATTTTTGACTAAACAGTTGTTGGGCTCTAGTATCAAAGATTTTATTACAGATCTTGCATCTTCTATGATTGTATTTTTGAGGTTCAACTTTTAATGTAAACAACTGTCATTTTTTTGATAGTTGAGCATTAACGGTTGAACTATATGGTCTTTACAGTTATGGAACTGTTTTGTAAAATCTGAAATTATCTCCTATTCTTTTAAAAAGGACTGATATAGTGTTGAAGTGTGAAAAAAAAACAAAAAAACAGAGATTGATCATAAGTTGTAAAGAAGTTTTTGAAAGGTTATATTATATCCAGTTGGGTATGTAATGTTGTATGTTTTTTATGTGCATACTGTTACATATTTAAACTGAGAGGACAATGTATATGTGGTACTCGTATTCAAGCAGTAAAGGTTGCTGATGTAAAAGAGATTTGAGAAATAAAAGACAGATTTAGATTAGGAGTGATTTTTCTCTCTGTGACAAAACCGTAAGGTTTTGAGAGTTTCCCACTCGTCAAAAAATCTAGTGTTATCTTGTGGTTGTCTGTTTATTTATTCAGCTTTGTTGATTTGGAATTGTATACTGAATATTTGGAATTTAAATCAGAATCAATTAAAGTTTTTTAAAGTCCTGATTCACCCCCCCCCACCTTTTCACCGCACGTCTGCCAGATACAACTTCTAACACCAGAACGCCGAAGCTGTAAATGTCTGCTTCTGTAACCGGTGGTACCTCTGCCACAGTTGATGTCGATAAAAAATGAAAAACAGGTCGAATTTAACAACATCTGACCTATATTTGCGACAGAATTAAAATAAAAATCTATCAAGTTGTGATATGAGAAAATATGGGCTTACGCTAAAGGTCCACAAAATTCGCAATCATCAGAAGCTAAAATTTCCGCTAGCTGAAAATCTGACACTTTGGCATTGAAGTTCTCATCAAGAAGAATGTTCGCTGGCTTAATATCTCTGTATACACAACACATATGCTCGCCCGCACCCTCGTGAAGATAAACGAGTGCACTAATTACTCCCATTATTATCTTAAACCTCCTGGGACCAGTCAAGAATTTTATTTTGTTTACAGTCTCCTTTCTTTTTACTCTCGATAGAGTCTCCTGTTTATAATTGAATTTGTTAAAATCTCAATACTGCCGCTTGAGAAAGGAGTAAAGAAATTAAAATCGATGAGACAAAGTCGTACCGAAAATGAAGTCTGATAGACGTCCATTGGGCAGATAATATACACTAGCATCGGCTCCTTCTTTCCAATATTACAAAACCCCACAAGCTTCACAATGTTTTTGTGCCGCAAATTCACCATACATAGCAGCTCGTTGAACATTATTTTCATGATGGTTTGTTCACTGCTCGATGCCTGTTGGCTAGGAAACGTCCTTACTAGCACTTGTCTTCCGCTGGACAAAGTTCCCTGAAGAAAAATGAATAAGGCAACTGAAATGTTTTATAATACCCTTAATTACTTAAATAAAATTTGCTTGAGCGAATGAAATTTTACTTTAAACATATTGGAGGAAGAATGGTAGCCTTTGACTTGCTGTCGAAATTCGTCAGTTGCTTTCTTCAATTCCTTGAGAGTGAAGTGGATCGGTAGCCCTCTAGAGTCGTCTTCTATACTAAACGAAGACAGCTCTCTTGTGTTCATGCTTATTCCAAGAAGTACTTTCTTTGCAGGCTTTTGCTTTCTCCGACATGTAGATCTGCGTTCTCTGAGCTTCTTATGATATTTAGTGAGCTTCAAAAAAGTGGGTAAAATCCTCTTCAATTTTTGAGGCCTATCTACCCAATTACTTGATTCGCATGAAACAGCTTCCTCTATTTGAGAGATGTTTGAGCCCGCTGCCCATGCCCCTGTTTGGGTCGCATGCTCCATTTCACCTGTGAAAGCCAAATTGGCGAATTAACATCCTATAAAGTAAATACGGAATCCGATTGTAGATTGCTTCTGGGAAAAGTGTTTTCTTACACTGAACAATTTCATTTGCGGTGGTTGATTGCTCAGCAGGAATTCCACCTGGTTCCAACACCGAGTCAACAATTTATACAGATGAAACAAAGAGTTGTTATCACTATTTTAACTGTATAATTTTCTATTAAATTTCTTTGACTTATGTTTTATGAGTAGTGGTTCACAAAAATTTATTTTTCGTCAAAATGAATGAAACAATTATCACTCATTGCATCTACATAATGTTTAAAGAGGTCCAGTGTTGTGTCTTTTGGGACTATCTGTGTACTACTCCAGCTCAAGCACATTTAACCATGGAGTTTTGTCCAAGATTAAACCCATTTAACTTGACCATAGAATTTCACCCAAGATTAGATGCACTTAGTAGCAAATAAAGTGGGTTTAACTTTGGAGGAAACTCCATAATTAAGGGTGCTTGAGTTAGAGTAGTATTCGGATAGGTAACCTCCCAAGAAGGTCGGGTGATTTACCTCTATGAGCATCACCTATATACAATGCTAAACGTTCCATCCATTTTCATGAAAGATGGGTTCTTGTGAACCAACTCTTAAAACATGAGTAAATGAATTTGACTTCAAAACTACACAGCTAAATTCTGATAGTAATATTACAATCTACAATATAACTTACTGTAGAAAATAATGCCTACTTATCGAAACAAAGAGTTATCAAATTGAAAAGTAAATAAAGCATTGAAGTTCACCTGCAACATTACTGCATGGCTGTTGCTGTGACATATAGAAATGGGCAACCTTAACTTGCATCTGTAAACTCAGCTGGCCTATTATACTATCTACCTTTCTCCTTATATAGACAAGCTCGTCACGGATTTTCGTTGTGAAGAAGAACCTTCACTCCATTTCAGCATGTTAGATATTCAATTTATCAACGCCTAATACAACTCTAACTTAACATCATTTCAAATTCCTTTCCTCAGTTTAAATATGTACCTTATAGAAGAAAAATATTCAATTCGGAGTAAGTAATTATACTTACTTAAACATTTTCTTGTATGCGATAAAGGAACGACACAAGATCGCACCACTAACAATCAAATGAAGTCACTCGTTCATTTTTTCTGAAAGTTCCTTTTGGGAGTCGGCATTCATGTCTTTGAGCTGCTTAAGAAATTTGGCGAGGTCCAGCATCAGTTTCAGAAGGTCCAAGCAATCTCTATCGTTTGTAGAAATCTTGTCGAATCTGTCGAGAACATCAGCTATTGCTAAAAGCCCAATCGCAGCCCAATGAACATTTCGTAGTTGTTTCACTGTATCCAAAGCCACCGATTGCGCTTCGCTAGAAAGCTTTGAGGAGGAGGATTTCTGTTCCCAACAAAGACGAACTATTAAAAAAATCTAATATATTTATCCAAATAGAAACTACCTGCAATGTTTACATCTAGAGTGGCCAAATCAGGAGATACCTGATCCGAGATTATCTTTGCGCCCTGTGAAATGGAATCAAACAATTTCGAAAAATCGGATGCCACCGGCTGAACTAAATCTCTTAATTTCATACCACTTTCAAGCAATTTACAACTCAGCCCCTGTAAAAATCCATATTAGTAAATGTGTTTAAACTACCCATCAAATACTGCTATTTTAAGGCATTAAAAAAACGAAATTGTTTGGTGAGAAGAGGAAAATAGAATTTGCCTTTTCCGTAAGAGAACACAAAACATCATCAATGCAACCTTCAATACTACATCAAGCGATAATAATTTCGAAGGAGTACTGCTAGAACATGATCCAGAACTATTACTGCCACTGGAAGGCGAAGCTGAACCGACTGAAGGATTGTTCATACCTTGTTTCTAACATTCAAAACTTTACAAATACAAAAACTCGTAAGAAATTCAATACGTTGCCTTCTACATAATTTGAAAGATCTGTTTTCTAATCTTACACAATAAAATCCCACGGTAGTCACCAAGCCTTCTGTCCAACCTTGCTGGCTATCGTTCCCAAAACATACAGATCAGAGGATATCTTCCCTTTAAAATCCTTCCTGCTCTATCCTTCTTATAAAAACTTCCTCAGTTAAATGGTTGGGATGCCGCGTAAGGTACTCTTTACATTTTGCGGGGAATATACTCTTGAGTGTTTGACGGGGAGGTTGTGAACGAAATTTCTTATCAGCTGCTGTGAACTTTCCCATGCATAATCAGAAAGATCCGTATGAGGTCCTATTATATAATAATAATAAAGAACTTTGTCCTACTCTTTTAACTTTCTCCTACTCGTGTATAAATTTTCAATGAGCATGTACAATGACAAGAAAGTTCTTCCAAGAAATTGTGCATTTGGTCGTCCCAGCATAGATATTTAGTCGTCGACTGTGTTTCATGTGAACTTTCTCGTTGGCTTCTGCGAACTTTCATATAGATATTTACTAGCAAAATTACGGCATTTTAAGGAAATGTGTGTAAATGCCATTTTAAAGAGATTTTCATGTATGAAACCTTTTAGGGAGAAATGGAGATAAAAAATGTCACCGACATAGTTTGTTGTTAGTTAAGTAAATAAATATTAATTAATTTAATTTTAAGAATTTATAAATGTGTTTTTAAATTAGTTTGGAAAGAAAAGAAAATAATGGATGAAAGTATGTCTTAAATTTAGAGATGATAAATGTTATAGTATATTTGATAGTTAATTATTGGATTAAATATGTGATGAATAGATTGAGATGATTGAAACTTTAATATTATATTTTTCTAAAATCTTGGTTTACTTTAATGTCTATGAACAGAATATTGACTTCTACAAATTTAAATATCGTACGAGGATCTAAACTTAACCATGCCATTGCATAAAGCATGAGCATATTTTTTACTAAATAAAAAATAAGAATAATTTTAAAAATATAACAATTTCATTGAAAATAAATAATTGACTTAACATTTTTTTATTGCTTCAATATATAAACTTAATTTTCATTCATTTTATAAAATTTAAAAAATTAAGCATTAGCGAATCATCTTTAAAAAATAATCCAAAAACGAAGGCAATTGAATTGTGTAGATTCTTACCATAACTCATTGCAAAAACTACCTCAATGTTTTGGGTCATCTAACTAGAAAACCCACATCACTGATTTGGTATAACAAATTGCTCATTTCATGCTTGATAATTATGATAACAATGGCAAAATCCTTGCTAATTTGCATTGGACATCTAAGGGACACATGCAAGGTAGTACCAACGCCTTCTACCAAACTTACCCACTTGGTTTTCTTGAATATTGAATGATAGGCCTACATAAAAAATTTTGTTGATTTTTTCTTCTAATATTCTATACCCCAATACAATAACTTGGGCTTCAAAACATACCATCTACAGTGAGAAGTTTTTCTATAGTGAGCTCCAAATGTGTTATAGTATTTGCTGAAGGAAAAAATACCCCTACATTATACCCTTCGACTCTTTTGAACAATAAATTCTATATATGGAGATCTAATTTCTCACATTTTCTATCCAAGGAAAAATTTTAGAGAAAATGGATTGAAAAAATCGAGGACGAAGATTAGAGATACCCTCTTTATAAAGTCAATAATGTTTTTGCACTTATTTTCAATATTACATTGATTTCATGTAGATCCTAGGCCAATTTTTTCTGTGATATCTATGTTCAACAAGTGGTCCTTTATTTTGTTTTCCCCCTACCAATACTATACCATAATACATCTAATTGGTTAATCTAAGCAAAATCATGATAATTTTAGCTCATCTAGATCAAATATTAAATTTGGTGTGCCAACCACTTTAAAAAGTGTCTTAAAACCTATTCTTTGTTATGTCCTCCTTGGGTGCATCTCAAACCAATATATAAATATTTATTCTTGATATAAATACTTAAATCTATAATCTCATTCCAACAAGGAGGATTTTTTCTAGGTAGAGAGACTATGGAGGGGGCTTTAGTATCCCATGAAGTTTTACATTCAATTCAAATAGAGGGAACCCCTACAATGGTTCTTAAGTTGGATATGATGGAAGCGTATGGAAGAGTGAGTTGGAGATTCTTAACACAAGTCATGGAAAGGATGAGTTTTGATAAAAAAAATTGATTAAATGGGTTTACTCATGTATTTCTGGTGCAAACTTCTTAGTGTTGATCAATGGGACCCCATGTGGGTTCTTATCCTCATCCCAAGGATTTAGACAAGGGGATTCCATGTTCCCCTTCCTATTCATGATTTTAGCAAAAGGACTACGTAGAATCATTCAACAGAGAAAACAAGAGGTCTTGTGGAATGGGATCCAAATTCAAATATCAGATCTGAGTGTTACTCATACTCTCTTTGCTGATGACTCTCTATTGTTTGGGAAATGAAGTATCAATGAAGCAAAGGTTATTGAGGTTACATTGGAGGAGTATCGTGCAACATCGGGTAAGAAGTTAAACATGGGAAAGTCAAAGGTATTCTTCTTTAATTTGAGCAAGGCAACTAAAGTGGCCTTACAAACATGTTTGGGTTTTCTATGGCAGAAATACCATGTACTTGTATTGGGGAATTATGTTCTTTCAAGGGGAAAGGAAGGCCACATATTGGAAGAATATACTTCAATCAATCAAAGATAGAATTGCTCATGGAAGGCTCGCTACCTATCTCTAGTTGGGAGGATTTTTCTTATAAAATAAGTGTTAAGGACAATTCCTAATTATGTAATGTCCATCCTTCTATCCCCTAAAGGGGTAATAGAAACTTTAAACAAATATATGAGAGATTTCTTGTGGAAAGGAAACTTAGATGACAAGAAGAAGATTACATTAAAATGTCTTGGGGAAAAAATTGCAAAATAAAGGGAGAAGGGGGAACGGGCATCCATAGCTTGCACAAATGAAGCCTAAGGCTTGGAGAAAATCTATCCTAGAAGGTGTATGAAAAAGTAACAACACTATGGGCTCAAATTATCAAGATCAAATATTTAGACGAAGATAACCCTTAGAGAATCTTCAAAATGAAAAACCTCCCTAAAGACTTTTCTATATGGAACTTTATTGTACGAAGCAGAGAAGTAATACTATTGTACGTCTCATGGGTAATAAATTTATGGGATAAAGCTCTTTTTTGGTCTAATTCCTAGAATGGGTATCCACCTATAGCCACCAACTCAAACAATAGTTGAGCTCAAAATTTATTAGAAGTGTCATGGGGAAAGTATGTTAAAGACTATATTTGAATGGATAGAAAGGATGGGTTTAGTAGATGTGATTGGAGAGATTTCTCAGGTCACTACATATCCCTAAATATTAAAAGGTAAAACTTAGACAAATTTTGGAACAAAGAAGTATCTTTATTAATAAGGAACCATATAAACCAGTGAGGTGGGCTAGAAGTAGGAATGGAAAGTACAATGTTAGGGAGGGTTACCAATCTTTGATGAGAGGTCTCATAAGTAAAGGGGATAGAAAGTATAGTTTTTATTGGCATGATGCAGTTCTTCCAAAGGACAGGGCTTTTCTATGGCTATCCTTGAACAATTTTTTTTTAACCAGTATCAAATTACAAAAAAATAGGTATCACCAATGCATTCCTATGTGTATAATGTGAGAAATAAGTGGAAGACATGCTTATTACATGTGGGTTTTCTCAAGATTATTGGGGATGGGTTATGAATAAGATGAGTTGGTATGGACCTCTCACTAAATGCATTAAAGATCTATTGATTGGCTGACCAGTGATGCACAAAGAATCTTTCTTTGTAGTAATTTGAAGAGTTATGCTTGTAGTAATAACATGGGGAATTTGGTGAGAGAGGAATAAAATATTATTTTGGAAGGAGACCATGGTAGTAGATAGTGTTTGTGCCCACATGGAAAAGTCAATGTCAGATAATCTTAACATGTATACATCAAGATCAAAATCACTGGACATCTACATTCACTTTAGAAGACACACAAATTATGAATGAGTGGAAAAAAGTTTGTATAGCCTTTAAGTGAGTGTTGTTGGATACACCTTCAAAAGTGTATAGTAGACTTCAGGCTAAATGGGAGAGGCTAGAGTAAAAATTCATGAAGATAAATTTTTATGGTGCATCGAAAGGGAATCCAAGAAGGTTAGGGGTGGTTGTGTTATTAGGGATTTAAATGGAAAAATTATAAAGGATTTGATCACAAGAATTCCAAATGCTTCAAACAATATTACAAAGGCTAGACCTCTATTAGATGGAGTTAAATTGGCAATCAAAGCTGGAGTCAAGAAGCTACATTTTGAGGGAGACTATCAAATCATTATATCAGGACTAATTTTTTTTAAAAATGTCAGTTGGGAGATATAACTATTTGTTCTATGAGAAGTTTGGAAACTTCTTCCTAGACTGGAAAGTTACAAGGTGAGTCACTACTTTAGAGAGGCAAACAAGTTTGCAAATTGGTTATCTAATGAGGTAGTTAATTTATAACAAGGTTCTCAAGAGTTTGACTAGGGTAGACTCAATGCCACCTTAAACAAGATGAGCCACTCCCCAGTCTCAAATAATTTAGTAGGGGAGATTGGTTGGGCCAACATTAGATAGAGTTGATGATGTGCCTCTTTTAGTAAGTTCAAGCAGACATATTTGGTTAGTAGAAGGGTGGAATCAGCCAAGGGGGAGAAGACAAGTTGTAATTAAGTAACCAAGTATAGGTGTATTCCTATGATATTGAGTGATTGCTTCATTCTATGAAGGAGTCTTAGAGGGCTCCAAGTGGACTTTAAATCATATGTGGATTAAAGTCACATTTGGAAGGTCATATAAACCTTATGTCAAATCATTGTAAGTATCAGGAGATGAAATAATGTATTGTGATTTGTTTTGGAGCTGCAAGTTAGACACATTTATGAATCCTTTATTATACCTTTAGATTTTTTGAGTAAGACGTATGTGGGTATCAAAAGCATTGGTTAGTTTGGTACAAATGGGATTAAAGTTGGTGGTTGGGTATAGGGATACAAATCAAGTGGTTGAGGTGTGGCATTTGTGGTCATTTAATCACTTGGAGATGACATTGAGTGGCGGATACGATGTGATCTTGAGAAATCATAAAATGGTATAGGGGTACATATTGGTATTAACATCTAGATATTTGGAGGCCACATCACCCTGTTGGAAGTGATGGCAATTTTGAGAGGGGGGGGGGGGTGTGAATCAGAATTGAAAGGATTTCACAAGGTTAAAAACTTTTAAATCAAATTGATTTGCACAAATATCTTTAAAATAAAATTGTATAATCAAACTGAACACATGAATGGTAATGCAAGATATTAGAGCAATTAAACAACTCATAAAAGGAAGACACAAGATTTTTGTTGAGTGGGAAACACTCAAAACCATAAGGTTTTATCATAGGGAGAAAAACCACTCAATTGAACCTGTGAACTTTATTGAGTAACAACTCTTCACTTTATAACCGCAGCTTCAACTGCCTAGGGCTTCAACCCTTTCCCTTTCTTACAATGTTCTGATACACCAGTATTACATATATACATAAATGTATGTTCTTAATTCATACACTTTATATATATAAGTAATCATAGAATTTTGCTTTCAACACTGTATCACAATACTCCATACATAAGTGAGTATAAATATATATTTTTCAACCAAAATCACTCTCTTAAACACACATGTACACTCCCTTATATAGGGATGTATTGAAAAGATATATCCATTGTTACAAAATCACTTGAATCTGAGTAACTGATTAAACTAAATATATTTTTACAATAACCATTTTTAGTTGAACAAAAAACTCTTGAGATATGGGTAATAAGAAACTATATTTTCAAGTAGAACCCTTCATATCATTTTTTTCTTCAAGGCAACTGAAACATTTTAACCTCATTCCAAACTGAACTGTAACCTGACAGTTAACCAATGCAACTATTTCATAACTATCAAAGAAATATAAGAAAAAATAAGCATTACGCTTTTGAAAACAATGTATTCCTTTTCAAGAAAAACCTTATGAAGTATATGAAAAAAATGTATTCTTCTTCAAAGACATTCCCCATCCAAACATTATAAAAAGTAGTATCTCTTTTCTTTCAAAATAACGACGATTCAAAGAAAAACACTAATAGGGTGTTTCCATACCTATAATTTGAAAGAATACTCTTGTTACCTCTTTTAAACCTTAATGAACCATCAACAACAATACATTTATGCTTCAACATTTCTCATACATATTGATCCCGAAATTCTCATCTCAACAGAAAACAAAGTGAGACAATAAACTCAATAGAACTAGTAGAATCAGCGTACAACCAAAAATATTTAAATATTCTGTTAGTCACCATGAGAAATAATATGCAGATATGGCATAAACACACAAGCTTTCTCATTTTGAGTGATCAAAACAACATCTTGTCATTACCTTTCAAACTAAATTTTTCACACCCAAAAAAATATCATCCTATTTATCATGCTGAGATACAAAATATACTGAAGACCCACAAAACTCTGGGCACACAACCTTCATAATGTTGTTTACTGAAATGATCATGGCGGTGGCCTTAGGGCTGAGAAATAAAAAAATAACAAAATGTAATGCGAAACCCTATCTGGCTTTCCGTAAGATTTCCAAGAATGAAATCTCATAATAATCTGGAGTCCACCATAAGATACTTAGACGTAGATTCACAATGTCCAAATGATCTACTTACATTACACATGTTCTCATCGCTGTCAAAGAAAAATAAACTTTCGTAGACCATAACATAATCACTATTTGACTTTTCAACAAAACACCTTTGCCATCTTTTGTTTAAATATTTTGCATCAACGGACAATAACACCAACACACCCCTGTTTACACATGGCTCTTTGTATGAAGTGTCGAATGAAGAAGTGCTTATAAGTTTCATCTGATGCATAATCTTTACAATATTTATGCATAATCTTGGATTCCATATTTGAATGTATTGATTTTTAGGATAATTATTGTCCCAGGAATTTTATCAAAGTTTAAATATCATAGAGTGGGCAAAGGTATTCGACATTTCGTAAGCTACAACATTGGTATAGTCAGTGAATCCTATGAGTTGGAAGGGCATATTAGTGTTTTCCTATAGTTTGTATCCTGTGTCGCCGAGCATCAAGAAAAATATGACCACACAAGAGAAAAATAATTTAATGAGGTTCTAATTGGGCATCAAGAAATCCAAATAATCCTCTTAAGCCTCTCTATTAGTCTCCTTACATTCCTCATTCTTATCTTCAATAGCTTAACTGCCCTATTTTTTTTAGCTATTTTCCAACGTTAAAGCTCCTTCAAATAATCCCCATGACTACTTTGTTCATTATACCATTAGTGATATCAATTATAGCATTAAGGTCTTGTTCAAATTCTCTAGATATTTCATGGTTATTTTACTCTTGTCTCTCCTCGAGCTGGATCGTGAAATTTTAATACTATTTAACTTGATGTTTAAAAGAGAGAAACTCAACACTCTCTTTTGTTATTCTTTCCTATACAATGTTGTTTAGTTTTTTGATTATCCACAAACTCCCTATCCTCATACACTTCCTTTTTGTCTTCTCCCTCACGCTCTTCCTCATTCCTATCTTCTTTCCCATTGTCGTTATCATTCTCTTCCTCACTATCATCATATTCCTCCTCATTTTCCTCCTCCTCCTAATCTTTACTTTTTTCCCAACATAGAGATAAGGGAAAAAAATTCTTTACTTTTTTCCCAACATAGAGATAAGGGAAAAAATTTCTTTACTTTTTTCCCAACAAGTGTAGTTTCTCCATAGGTTACTAATTAACACGAATCGTTTAATTAGTGTATATCCATTCTAATGACAGATTAAATATTTAATATGGTACATTTAAGTACTTAAAATAGTAAATAATTTCACTTATTGTATATTTGTAATTAGATCATTGATCAAAAGGGAATGAGAAAAAAATATTCCATTGGCATCAACCTCAATTTAAATCTATTTAACTTAGTATTTGAACTTCTTATATAATTGCAACATTTATAAAACAACAAATGGACATCAAAAAAGACATATATGGTGCTACTAGTGTAGCATCGTAAAAGTATGAAGACAAGTTCCAATAGGTGTGTCACTCATTAATATATGCATGTTAGCACATCCCAATAGGATGTCTCAATTTCTTGAGTTAGTAAAACAATATAGAAACACATACAAATGTACAAGTGTTTAAATAATCTCATGATTTTTTTATTAACAACTGACTTTTACAAAATAGTCTACAAGAAGACCACATTTTCTAACAACAATAAATCTAGAGATTTGATAAGCTTATCATATTTGTGGGTCATAGGAATATTAAATTGTTGGTAACTTCAAAAGAAGAGGATTAGTCTGTATTTTGCGAGGTATACACCTCTACTTGTGTCCTCATAGATTCCTTACTCCATCTAGCTTGAGTTGCCTCAAAATGTATCACTATATTTTTCTTAATCCAACGTTGTGACACTTGAAAATACCAAGACATAGATCAAAACATACTACGGGTGATAATTGACCTAGGTACATTACTTAAATAATTTGGTAAACTATTCAATTATTTTATAGATCTATAGATAGTTCTTCCAATACATAAGTAACACATTTAACTCTTGAAGATAGCTGAGGTATCAAAATACATACATAAACCAATGCAAAATCATAAGGAATCAAATTTCATTACTTTGATTACTTAACAATATATGCTCTTGTAGTTAGAAAAGTCCACCATTACCTTCTCAATCATAAGCTCTACATAAATCTAAGTGTACCTTAAAGAAAATAAAAGCCATCCCTAGAAACTGACAATACCTACTTTCCACCTCATTATATTTTGTTAAGTTAATTTATGTCATTATTAAATTTGACTTATCTAGTTTTGTTAACTATTTGATAACCATCCTATACAAATTTTGATCTCAAACTAAATCCCACCAAAGAGTTAGGGTGAAACAAATTGAGAACAACCCTTAAATTTGGGACTTATCCTCCTATATTCTCTCCCTCTTTTTAATTGAGATCATTGGGGCATCCTCAACCTAACTTCTAAATGGGATCGTAGTTTGACTTACTAAACTATACAATATTTCTAAAAAAAAATCATACCTATTTATTTTCATGACCAAGGTTTCATTAATAACCATATCTTACTCCAATTGGATTCTTTTAAACGATTTCAAATAATTAAATAGAGATTGAATTAAGTAGGGAATTCTAACAAATTCCCAATTTAGCAAGCCTATACTATAAAACTTCCATCTAAAGATATAAAATATCTACAAATATACCTCACAAACTTTATGAAATTATAGTGTAACAATTATACAAAACCCCAAAGTTCTAATTGACTTAATGTTCACAATAAGTGCAAATGATAAATTACATAAACATAGACCCTATTGCTTTGGGTTTTCTGGTCATTCACTTTGACACTGTAAAATGAAACCCCTAAAAAAATTAGTGTTTATTACTTTTTTGTTGACTAGATATTTTTGTTAGTATGTATCCATGTCAATTTCTAAGGTTGGTGATGAAACCTAGGAGAATTTTGTCATTAGAGTGTTAAATACAAAAGATATCAATTGCCACTTCTCAAATTATTTTGGTTTCATAACAAGCCTTAGATTTATTTTTAATATAGTATTCAAAGTTTGGTACTTTATTTCACTCTATAGTAACAAGATGTTACTAAAATTATTTAAAATGAACAATTATCCCTATCAATTTACTATCAATAACTACAAACTTTCTCTAAACTTAATAAACATTTGAGGCACACTTGAGACCAATCGATAGCACTATACCCTTTATATCATTGATTAAGATGTACAATTCAATAAATTAAGTAGCAATATTCTCAAACCTTTAATCTTATTTATTTTATAGCACAATCCAGTACTCTTATATTAGTCCAATTCATGGTTTAGATAATGTTGGTACCTATCATTTATAGTAATTATGGCTCAATAGGTAGTCATAGGTGACTTAATACAATCAAACTATAGGTACATCCTAGTATTGCCAGCATTAAGTTTAACCTACTTTCCTTAAGAGAAGGCTAGTTATACATATCTATACTACAAATTATATACTAATATGTGTTGACATATTATAAATTCTAAAGCTTAATAACCCATACATTTTGATACATCATAGTTATTTTTTCATTGTATCTTAAATAAATGTGCAATAGAGAGTATATGAATATCTCTTACTAAATAAGGTGATTGAAATCATTATTATGAAATTTATGTCCAATTAGCATAAAGTAGATCAAAATAATTTCTCATAAGAACCCAACCTCACACAAATTCTTCACACCTTTATAAATTCACTAAGTAGTTAAGTATGCAAAAGCTAATAGGGGACTATTTAAACTCAAAATATGGGTTAATTAGTTTGACTTGAAAACTACACACTTAAATTTTGATAGCAATGTCAGAATTTAACTTACTATAGAAAATATCTCCTACTTATCAAAATATATATTCAATGAGCCTAACCAATATAACCAAGGAAGGAAACATAGAAATTGATTCCTTTCTCAAATATCTAACTATGAATTGGGTGTACAACTTTATTAGAAAATTAATATCATAGTAATGAAATCATACGAGTTTACAAACCATTCTTTTAGATTTACCCAAAAATTTCTTTATCAATATGATATTTTATTTATTACATTTTCTATGAACATTCATAAGGGTAGGAGTTAAAGTATACCATCCATTCTTATTGTATCTAAATTGGTTCATTTTATGATATAAGGTTAATGGACTTCCTTACTAAAAATATATATTTGAAGGAAACAAATTCCAAGGTCGTTTCTGTAATATCCAGAACAAGATTCATCATTAAGATTGACTAAAATGTAGTAAAATGTACGGTTATGAATACATAATAGCATTTCCAAATTGCTACATACAAATTAACAATCTAAACTTAAATATGATTTGACGAATCAAGTCAGAAGAACATAATATCCTACGAAAGAAGTTTACTTCCTCCTGAAAAAGCTTGCTTTTTCGTTTCAAGATTCAAATGAAAAGCTGACATATATTACAAAAAATTTGCAGTGTAAGTTCTTATACTATGGCTAAGAGATGTGGAGGCGAGAAAAATGAACGATAAAAACAGGAAAGACAAAAGAAAATTTACAAACTTCACTGTTAATTAGAAACCTTAACTGCGTAAAAATCTGCAGTCAACAAATCTAAACAGAAAAATCGCAGTGAACAAATCTGCATTCTTTCAAAAAACAATTGTGAACTTGACTGCTAGTGCTAAGTAGAAATCTTGACTGCGTAGAAATCTGCATTGAATAAATCTTTGGTCTTACTGGAATGGAAGGTACCTTTTCGGACCATTCTGCCATTTCTAATTCCAGACCCCCAACCTCTTAAAAAATGTTTTTCCGCCTGTGTAGAGGCATTACAATAGTTTAAAATTTGATGATTATTAAGCCCGTGTGGACGTATTATTACAATAATCTGAGCTTTGATAGATTCCAGACCTCGCAAAAAAAAAAATTTCATGATTTGTGTTGTGCGTTTTTTCTTAGCTTTTCATATTGCTGGCAAAACAAAAAGAAAAAAAAAACAATCCTATAATTTCTATCCTGTTTTATGGTTTTTTCAATAAAACATAAAAACATAAATTATCTTTATATGTATCAAGCGAAATTCCTCAATTTACAGCAACTTTCCCGCAATTCAATTCTTTGGCCAGCTTGATTTTAGCATGTATTCTAATGATTAAAGAAAGGCCGCCGCTTTTTCCGACCCCAATCTCTTATAAATGTTTTCCAAGCCTGCGTAGAGAGGTAATTCAATAGTGAAGCGAGGGTTTGATGGATTCCAGACCTCTGAGAAGGCTTTCAAGTAAAGTTGGAAAAAAGAATCCCGTTGTTAAAGAAATGAAGGGCGAGACAGTGGTGCCCCATTACCAGTGGCCGACAGCCAATTCATCGAACCCGATTCGGGAAAAAATCAAACCCTTATCTCAGATTACTCCTCCTCATTTTACAAAGGGTAGAAGCTCTTCCTTAGGATTTGTATCTCCAGATGCTGGTAGGAAGAGTTCTTTGTTGGGGTCTACAAGTAGCAAGAAAAACCCTGTGCAAATTAATGGTTTGAAGCCCTCTAAGTCCCTTGAGAAAACTACCCTAAAAATTGATGGCTTGAAACCCTCTAGGGCTCCCTGGTTGTTGAAACCCAAAACCCCAAAGATTGATTTGTGTAGTAAGGTATTGAATGTGGCTCATCGTGTGGAGCCCCCCTATGTGAAGCAGTTTTTGGGTTCTAGGAGTACTCAGAATAGCCTTACACCAGCGCTTCAAAGAGGGCATTGTGTTGAAATAGGCCATGGTATGTCTCAAGAAAAGTCATCCCTTAAAGGTGATGCCAAAGATCAAGGTAGGTGCATTTCAGCAGCCTCTGTTTCTGATGTTAGTGCTCATGATCTCACAGAGCAGTCTGCTAGCTACCAGGACATGTATGATCAAAGTGAGGATAACGAACAACAATGCCCTGATTTGATAAATGCTCTTGGAACTGACTGCAGCAGTCACAGAGATTCTGATGATGTTCTACCCGAGTCCATGCTGATGGTCATACAAAGCAGTTTGTTGGCTGGGAAGATGATCGAGTTTCTAATGGCAGACCAGGTAATGAAATTACTGAAAAGTTTTATTTGAAGCATCAGATGACCGACGAAAGAAGGCCAACACATGAGTGGATGCTGGATTATGCTCTCACAAACATAGTCCAAAAACTCTCTCCTTTCAGGCAAAGAAAGGTAAAACTGCTTGTAGAGGCTTTTGAGACTGTCACACCCCCCTCCAAGTGTGAAACTAATGAAATGCCACAAGCTACAAGAGCTTTTACTTTCTCAAGACATATTCAAGCATGTAACTAAGATTTTGAAGGAGGGCTGAGATGTTTTCTCTCACATAAACTGTTTTTAGCAAGCTGATAGTAGTGAGCATTCAGTCCGCACAGGGCTGAAATATTCCAGAAGTTTATGATCTTAATTGATAAAATATTAATAACTATGTCAATATGCTGATGTGTTTATTGTTTTGGGTTGCTATTTTCATGTGGAGCAAATAAGTTATTCCTGTTGAATATCATGAGGGAAGGGAGCTAATCATTTTGTCGTCTTAAGTTGGTCTGGTTTTCAGCAGCCAAATTAGTGGTTCTCAAAAAACCCCTTGAAGAGACAAGTAGTTGTTTGTGTGCAGAATATCTTTACACTTTAGTGTAAAGTGGGGATGACAAAAGTTATCTGTAACTGCTCAGTTTTCTAGTGTTACTCCATCTCAAAAAACAAGGTCAATGAAAAGGACTAACGTGTCTAATCTAATTGGAGCCAGGGCCTTTCTATATAGAAACTGCTGTACTTTGGTGGGCATATTATGTAATATATGTTTCTGTATTTCTGTTGTGTTTATTTTATAAAATAATTATAGTTTATTGATGCTATTTAAAAAATGTCATTGTATTAGTATAGTACTATAGACTATAAATTTCCTCTATTGTTTATGTAGCCAGGGTCTTGCAGAGCTTTTCTTGTCAATAAACATAAAATAAGTTGTTAATATTTCTCCCAGTTTACATACGGAAAAAACCAGGGACTCTTTTGCATGGAATTTTAAACTCAGATCTGTGTAAATAACTGCAGTTTTGCATTTACATAAAACTAGCATTTGCATGGTAGAATAATCATTTTTGGATTTTGCTATTTTGCATGGAATTGTATGATAGTTTCTACAATTCCTTCGCATGTTTCGAAGGTCGAAGGTCTTTATAAATAGAGGGATATTGTAGCCATTTTTTATGCAAGTTGAATAAAAGGTTCTCATTGCTGTAGCAATTCACAGAAGTTCTTTCTATTCTATTTTTGTGCCTTCACAGACAAAACCTTGGCCCTTAGCATGCTCTGAGCTTTGAAACAAACATTTTACAACACAAACACAAACACGTATCCTTTCTCTAACACCTTCCAGTAAAATTTGTATCGATAAACCCCACTAACAGTTTAACTAAAACCAAGATTTTTGGGGCTTGGAAGGGTGCGGGGAGTATTAATTCCATTGACAGAGTAGTCTGGACTGTTCAGACCAACGATTAACAATTGCTGTTGTTACGTATTCCCTGTTCGGATGGAGTCTTCTGCTGAAACCATCAATGAATTCAATTCTTTAATATGAAAACCATAAAGACTCTTGCTGCCAACGCAATTAATAAACTCGATTCTCGTATTTCATTACAACATAAGAAAGTGAATGTTTAGTACAATAGAGGAATAGTGAGATCCAAATTTGACAGAGGAAGGATGTGCTGCTGCATTGGAAGAGCAGGCACTATAACTTCTGTGTTGACAATCTTCAGCTCATAATTTTTGGAAATGGGAGGGTTAACAGAAGCCATATCAGTACAATTTCTGAAAGTTTCTCACAATTGCAAAGCTTCAACCAAGTTGTTAATTTATAGCATCAGAAGTGCCCATTTCCTTGGTTTAATACGAATTAAGCCCACTCCAAGACAATGACTAATTAATGTTTCTTGTTAATTCTTTAGTAGCCTGTTCCGCACGATGTAGTATTTGTCTTATCCCAAACAATGTGGAACATGGTTAAGTACTATTGCGATTGCTAGCTGGTCCTATTGAGATTGCTAGTTGTGTACTGGTCTGTTCCCAAGGACAGTAATTTGTGTTTAAAGTGAGCATTTGTGATTTTAAGTTCTGTTATAGGCAGAATATTTATGCATTTAAGCAATTTTTTATGTTATTAGTTACACCAATCAGCACAATGAATTTAACATTTTGCACAAAAGAATCTATATTCTTGATTTATTTCTTATTTTCAATAATATTACCAAAATCATTTCCTTGACATCTTATGGGATTTTTTTCTTCCAAAGCCATAATTTACTCTATGCATTTAATGCTTTATCCCAAAAAGTCTGTGTTCAATGTATGGAGCTAAAGAATTGAAATTTTTTTTTATTGAATGAAGGTAAGAAATTATATTTTGAAATTTAATGACAGCCTGCAATCTGGAAGATTCATCACATCTATATAGGGTTTTGTCTTCCTTTCAGTAAAATATATCGCAGCTTCTAATCTTGTAGAGAACATTTGTGTAGCATGGTATAATTATGCATTCTTCTCCTAATTCAAAATGTTAAATATTGTCTTAAGAAATATGTGGTATTGTCTTCTTCTAACTTTTGCAGTATGAATCTTCTGCTATTTGTTGGGGGATTTAGGGGTTGCATGGAAATTTGTGGTTCTCTTGATGATCAACCACCTTGACTCTTATGGTATCTCATTTCTCCCTCTATATCGGTACTAATTCTAGGGATAGTTGGGTTCATGTCATGAAGATGAATTTAAAATTCTCACCTTGCAAAATTTTAATGTTGTTCACTATTCTTATTGATCTTTTCATTTTTCTTATATCAAGTTTCTTTACTCCTTCATGCATTTGAGTCTAAGTCATCCTCCTTTAATTGTTTGAATTCTATTGTCTAGCTTGGGATGTTCATTTTGGGTTTTTGACTACGAATAGAGAGAACTTTTGAATCGGGTATTTTGGCCATATCTATGAAATCATTTGTAATTATGGAGACTTCTTCTTTCCATGGTCTCCTGACTGAGCATTAGCACCTTGCCTTGTACGTTTGAGTTTATGTTTATGTTTTTTGGGTATTATTATGGTTTTGACAGTCTGTGATGAGAGGGGAGTGGGGTATTACTCTATTTTTAGAGCTCTTTGTTCTCTAGTGCATTCCTAATTCTTGGCCTTGAACGTAGAATACAAAAAGAAAAAAAAAATTATCTTTTGCCTGTTACTTTCAATTGGCATCGAACATCTTGTTTGGTTCCTTTTTTTTTTTTTTTTCCTCTGAGCGATGTCTTTCATCTAAAATGCATCAAAGTTCGGTATTGTTTTGAGTGTTCAAGGCAGCGATGTAGTAGGTTTATCTACCAAACATTTTGTTCACATATTGTTTTTAATATTAATAATTTGATTTAGTCATAAGTTTTCTTTTTATTATTTTTGGTACTATTCTCCTTATGAAGTGCTAAATTTTGTAGAAGTTTGGGACTGTATAATCTATATTATGTTGTCTTGTGTTTTCAACTGACAATTAGAATTTTAGCATTAAGTTCTTTTTCTTGCTATCTTACCTTAAAAGCCCTTCTCTTTCTACCTATTCCTTCTAGTATTGAATGACATTCGTAGGAATTAGAATTAGAAGTCAAATTAATTTGACTTGTTTTTTTTTCTAAGTTCCAAATTAGTATATTTCTTAGGATTTAGTTTTACTTAGAAATTACGTAAATCGTATTTCTTCCATGTAGAATTCCTCTTTTCTCTTAATTAGGAAATAAGATACTTATTCCATAGAACATAAATGTTGAGACCAAATCTTACACAAAAGAGACACGTAAGCTCTAGATCATAAAAATTCAAAAAGTAAAAAACATAACAAGTCTGAAAGATAATAAAGAATTTTCCATGACATAAATTTCATTTCCATTTAAAGAGGCTACAATAATATGAGATAATGTCGAATAACCTTGACATAATTTAGATAAAAAATTTGACCAAACTATCGAATACAACAACATGAGTAAATAATACATAAGGTATGTCGACATACTATCATACATAAAACTTCAAAGTACATGGATACAAATACAATAGGGCACATGACCTTAAGGTTAAAATAATACAAGATATCCAAATAAATATGCCATCATACTATCAGTCGTCCATCCACATATTCCTATCTCCTATGCCATCAGACAGTCTATCGTCCATCTACAAAATTTGAGACATAAATGTGATCCAGGAGTTTATTCCACCTGGAACCACAAAGTGGCTAGCTCCTCCAGGGCTCATCCTGAAATGAAGAGCTCACCGACCCTACATGAGTGATCTATCAACTCGGCACTGATGGATCAGAAAGGAATAAGGTGCAAGCTGTGAACTAACTACTTTATCATATACTTGAAGTAGAACTAACATAGACATGATAGAGAGAAAGTACATAACCAACACAAATTCTATTATGTATTTACATAGCTTGGGCCTAAGCATAAATAACCAGATTTTTACTGGTAGGTAAAAGAAATTAATTTTACCCTTCCCTATTTCCCATATTTGGCACCCTTTTCCAAGATATCTTTCTCTAATCATAAAAAAATGTAGGACTGAGAAACATCATAAAAACAAGTTTTATACTTTATGTACAAAATTTTCTTTATACTGATTTATCCATAACTACTCAATCTCAGGAAAATATATATATAAAGAAAAAAAAACATACTTCAGGATTTATAAAATCTTCACATTTTTACAGGAATTTACATAGTTTGTCTCAGGATTTAGAAAATGAATAAACAATTATTGTCAAACTACATGATATTCACACAGTTTCTGACACACACACATAACAACAAGCAAGTTTTCTAAAATTTCCATACGAAAGCTATCATTTTTCTTTTCTTTTTATTTCCAGTGAATGATTTTAGAGATATAAGTTGTTTTCAATGTGAACAAAAGTAAATTCAAAATTCCTCCCCACCTTCTAGATATATAAAAATAGAAGTTCTAGTTTATACCCACTATTTATATACAGGAAGATTTACATTTTGTCTCTATTTTAAAATAAACTAGAAGATATGGTCTGCGAAATTCAACTCTACAAATCTTTATGTATTATTTCAAAATTTGTTATTACAGTCTGGTTTTCTAAAGACTAAACTAATACGTTTTTGGTTCATGTTATAACAGTTCCTACTGAATCTTCTGAAAATGAAAATTTGTATTGGGCTACAGAATTTATAAGGAAAAACAACTTGTAAAATAGAACATCCCCAAAGGTGAGTAACGTAGCCCGCTAGAGAAAAGATAAAGGCAAAAGACCAAATATCAACATGGTTCTAAATTTTTACTGCCGCGATTCTTATTAATTCAAGGCATTAAAACTTTTCATACAGAGGTTAGAGGTTGAATAATGTACGAAATGCATCATTTATATCACACCTAGCAATTGATCAAATAGATTATTATGCGTATATATATATATATATGAAAAACCCAGATTTATGGAAAACTGGTAGCAAGAGTCCTTTCTACCCAATATTTCTTAGAAGAGATCTAAAAACGTTGATCTGACCGACATTGACTCTATTGCTTCTCTCAATG
Source organism: Chamaecyparis obtusa (assembly GCA_027943335.1). Lineage (NCBI taxonomy): Eukaryota > Viridiplantae > Streptophyta > Pinopsida > Cupressales > Cupressaceae > Chamaecyparis > Chamaecyparis obtusa. The sequence continues at coordinate 72,968 of BSBK01004920.1, read as the reverse complement.
TGATTGATGTTTTATTTTGTTTTCCTCCTCCTTCTCCTAAGCGTTGTTTCTCTTCCCTTCACTCCACGCACAGTCACTACATTTTTCTTAATAAAAATCCTAAGTGTTGCCTCCTCCGTTTCTTCCTGATACATTAGTTCTTCTCCTTATCAAGTTTCCTTTTGCTGCATAAAAACTTCCTCCCTTCACCGGGTTTTCCCCAAATTTTTATTTTCTATCCTCCTCTAAGCTGCGCTTCTTCTTTCTTATTAAAGCCGTATGTTTTTTTAGTTCAAAAATTCTCCAATTTCATTGGTCAAACTAATTGTATTTTAGCACCATATTGAATGCAATAGTTATCCCGCCGTAGGTAGGAACTAATAAGAAACAAATTCCTTTTCTTAATTCATCTTTTAGTTCTAGCTTTGAGGAATAAGAGTATAGAATTTACAAGAATTAGTTAGGATTTTTTTTTTTATTATAAACCTCACAAAAGATTGGACTTTTTGATATCTTAACTTAAAAATCTTTACCTTCTTAATTTTATTTTGATTAGATATGGAGTTAATATTTTTTTTTAGATATATTTAGTAAATGATATTTAATGATTGAATATTGATTAAGTCTTTTTATTGGAAAATGAATAGGAATTGTATTGTAAATTAAATAGAGCTTAATTTAAATGAAATCTAATATTAGGTAAGGAAGGTACAATGTAAATGATTAGATGATAACTAATTAAGTGTAATGGTTGCAGGTTAGTATTTTCAAACTGGTAAATGCATTTTCAAATCCATTTCATCCTTCTTGTTCCTAGTGCAACTTTAAATTCAAAAATTAACAAATACTAGAAGAGAAAACAACTCATTGCAATAGATGCAATTGAGAAATCACATATGTCTACTCACTTCACCTCAAGACTTTTCTCACAACTAATAACAAACAAACTATGTTGTGCTTAATTGATAAGTCCATTGTTGAAGAGCTGGTACCAAGCTTGATAGAAAAAACATTTCAAGACTACCCAAGAAAAATCAAGGTATATCTTTATCCTTCACGATATCTCCATCAAAGGTCAATTCACCCTCAACCACCACAATGCCATCACCCATGCCATGGAAAATGAAGATTGAAAAATGCCTCCCACGAAAAGGTAAACATTAAAATTTACAAATTGTTTATTCATTCATAACTTTCTAATTGATATCTCCTCAAACATAATTACTATTCAATAACATCCAAGATGTCAAATTTGCAGGTACACAAAAAAAATTAATGGATATGTCATTTTGAAAACTTTTACATGGTACATCATGTTCCAAGTTATGCTGGTTGTAATAGATATATGTGTCAATCAAACAAGAAGTGAACATTCATAGTTTACATCCATTATATTAGATCAAAATTGACTGAGTGTGTTAACAATACTCTATATTGTGTGCTACTCTTTATTATTGGCTCATGCTATGGTGTACCATTTAGACAATAATAAGATTATACATGTAACATTTATTTTCTACAAGCTTCATTGATATATAATTTTATTAAAATATAATATATTATTATTAATGCTATGTTCTACTATTTTCTAGTATGTAACTTACCTGTTGTCAAAAACTAAAACTTTAACTTTTACAATTTCTCACTCATAAGCTTGCAATAAATTACACTTAACTTTGGCAAAATTTTTGATGCTAAATATATACTACACCTGTTATATCTTTCATTTTATAGATTGATATTGGGGAATTTTTTTGTACATGCTTCATCAAAATTTAATCTTATTAAAATACTATAGTTAATTAATGTCATGCTGTCACATTTGCTACTCTAATGCATATTTTGTGACCAAAAGTAACACTTCAATTGCTAATATTTCTTACTAATTAGCTTCCAACAAGTAACATTTAGCTTGGGCAAGAACTTTGACACTTTGAGTCCTTGTTAATTTCGTGATAATCTTTTCCCATGCTTTAAATATTGGTCAATTCAATTTGCAGTGGATATTGTTTGAAAATAATGTTCTTTCTCACTGTAAATGGATTTAAATACTCTAGCAATGTAGTTTCTAAAATATATTAATTGTTTTTGATAATAAGTTGGGGAGAGGGACCTTTAGTCGTGCAGGGTCCAATAGTCGATCACCCACTTGTGAATATATTATCGAGTCTTACCACAAATTTTTACTATATATTATAATTAAATAATCCTCATGTAAATCAAAGAATTTCCAAATGTTGATAAAAAATGGACCAATACATGAACACATGAGAACCTATATGTATTATATTAAAAACACATAAATCAATTCAATAAATAACTTTTTGTCTCAAATAAAATATCATAGTAATCTATTATATGTGTGGACTGCATACAAAATAATATGCCCACTTAATAAAATAAGATTTTCACTTAAACAAGTATTGTTATCTTAGTGTACAAATACTTTTCTTATGTGTACAACTATTGGGGTAGTAATGTATATGCATTAGAATATTTCATATTAACAATTTGTCTTATCATAAATATAACAGGTGAACACAATAAATACCTTTTATTTTCCAAATACATGTGTGAGATTGTCAAAAAGTTTTAATGTTAAACTATTGGTCCCTTTGTGTTGGATATAAGTTATATTTGATCTAATAATGTGTTATTTTTATAACAACAAATAATTTTTTTGTGTTGAAATATTAGTCCTTCTGTGTTGGATATAAAAGTTAGATATAATAAATATTTATGATTACCAATAGGTATTGGGTCCATTAAAGTTTTATATATGTTATATTTTAAATAATAATACAATATTCTACTAATAATAAATGATATTTTTAAATTCAACAATGAGGGATTTTTAGATTAAGTTTTGGTCGAATCTTTAAAAAGTCAAATTTTTGACACATTTCACTAGGTGTGCTATTTTAACAAGTTGTGTGATGAGTCACACCTTCAAACCTTAGTTGTAGGTAGTTTAGTTTCCCTTTTACACTTCTAAAGAAAATGAAGGTTTTATAATATTCCATGCAATGGCTACATGTTGATGAAGTTATCCCTCATAACTATTGGTCCCTCTCCCTTATGTAGTTTTTGAGTCAAACTCATCAACCCATGTTTCATGAGTAGTAAGTAGTTTACAAGAAACCATCTCTCATTATAATAAATGGAGTGCTTAGCACTCATTGCATCGAGGTGATGCTCACAGGGGTAAAGCATCAGACCTTCACTCAAATGTAGTGTGTACTTGTCTTCCATATTTTCCACAAATTTTGGAACCCAGCTTAAGCCTACATTGTAAGATGTTTTATTCTCACATTTTTAACATAGAATTATGTTTTACTTTTATGATTTTTAAAGTTCAAATTTTAAAAATGTGAAATTTTGATTAAGTGTGGTGTGTAATTTGAGTGTACATGTGAACATATTCCTTTGATAGTTATGTATTAGAAAATATCTTCTAGATGTTAAATTACATGATTTTTATTATATCAAGTGTTGAAGGGCCCCAAACTATTACAATTCTATATAAAAAATCATAAGGGCTTGGAGAGCAAGCCCACCAAACAACATAAAATGCAGATTTTATAAATAGTGTACGAAAATGAGTTATGGAGACTAAAGTTCTGAAGCAACACTCTAAGAACAAAAAACTTCAAAAAATAATGTTCAATTAACTAAGACCATGAGAGCATTAAGAAATATAGTCCCAACCTTCTAGCATCTTTTCCAACTCAGTTTCCTATGGAAATGAATCATTGATAATTTTTCCTTTGGCCTTGTTTTCCTTCTTATTGACTTATTTACTCTTTTTCTTCCTCCATTTCTTCATGCCTACTATCACCATCCCTATAAAAACTATAACGTTCTACATCTGGTTCCTATTAATCTTTACCAGGTAGTCTATTTCGTTCTCAAGGTGTCTAACTCAATCCTTGTTCCTCTTGCAACCAAAGAAATTCAAGGGAAATTATAGGTTGTCCACTTGAGCACATAGGTCCTCCAATCTAGTGGCCAGCACATGCTAGTTCTAGGATTCACTAATAACACTATTCAAAATCTATCCCTCTTCTTCTTCATCACCATGAAACCTCAAAATGATAAGACCATCAAAAGAATCAATAAAGTTGGTCTCAGCTACAGGGGTGAGAAAAAAGTGTATTTTTTTTATTAAACTAAGTGGGGAAGGGCCCAAACCTATTCCAATTCTAATCAAACCATCTAAAATTGTATAGTAGAATAGAACTAGTTCTAGAAACATTAAAAAAAGCACCCAACCTAGAAAAAATAGGGTTGGAGCCAACTTGGAAATAACCAAATGAAACAAAGTTTATTTCAAAAAGTAAATAAGAAAAAAATCAAGAATAACTAATGAAGATTAGAAATTGGACCAAGGATTGGGCTGAATAGAATAATTTTTTACTTTTGGGTCGAATGGGAATGACATTTTTTCTTTTTGCAAATGATTCTGTAAGGCAAAACATCCAACAGTAGGGGTCCAATGCTGCCAAAACCATCACAAATAGCATATGAGTTAGACAATCAATTTTACTACCCTAAAAGGTTTAACCTACACTTTGAGGAGAGGGAGTTTCGAACCATAGATCATACTAAATTGTGCTCGAGAAAGAAGAATAAGATGAAGCCAAAGAGTTGCAATAGCACAAAGAGACATAATAGGAACATATGAAGCAAAGGTCTCTACAGAAAGATAAACATCCTCCAAGGAAACAACGGTCATAAGTGAAACAAATAGAGTTGAGCCACCATTAACCACTAGATCCAAAGTTACAATTGGAGAAAGGGGAACATTTTTTTCCTAAGAATATGAGATGGAGTTTGACTCCATGCCAAAGGCTGAAATATGAAATTGTTTGACATATTTCCACTATGTAGAGGAGGAGTATGGGAGCTTCACTTAGTGAACCTAAATCATAGTGTGTGTGTTCATGGCATTCTAAAGAATCCCCCTATTTTCAAAAAAATATTACCACAAACTCCTTTTTTGCCACCCCCCTCCAATACTAACCTAATAATCCCACACACATTTTCCTATATAAACCACCACCACTCACCCTAAAAAACCTCCCCTCCCCCTATTTAGGCAATATATTGCACCCTTTCTTTGTCTATTTTAAACCCCTCAATATGAATGCGTGTGGTATTGTATTGCCTCTTTAGTGAAGACCTTGTGAGGATGAGTGAAGCATAGATCCATGAGGGAATAAGAAGGGAATGTATCTAGATCCAAACTAGTCTCTACATCTAAGTGGGATTCATTCAAATTTAGGATCTATGTCTAATACAACTCACCTATCTAAAGGGAGATCTTAGAAAGTAATGATTTGGAAAGTTCCAAATATTCCAAAATCCTCAAATAGGAAGTGTGGGAGAAGATATTGGTTTTAGGGTTGACCATTATGAAGTAACCCAATTGATTTTCCACAGAGTCATACAAAAAATTACATCAAAATTGAAGAGGGGGATAGTGGATCCTAACCTAGGTGAGGGAAAACTCAACAAGAACCACCATATATTTAAATGAGTGTGTCCAAAGGTGAAGGGATAGGGCTTGGAGTCATATCTCTAGACTCCAAAGGACATATAATATCTCTATCATCTATAGTGTCAAAGAAAATAATAAAGAAGCCATCAACATAGGATTGATGTAGGAGAATCTTGGATTTTTTGAAATCTTGTATCTCAGTAGGTTATTTGATGTGCTTGGTAACTAATTTGAGGTTCTTGGTGGAGTGTTCTTGTTTTTTTCACTAGCGAGCTTGGTTACCGGTTTCTTCTTGGTGCCTTTCACTAAGTGATAGTTTTGTGTTCTTTCACCGAGTTGGTTTGGTGTGTTCGATGTTGCTTGACAACCTTGTTCACCTATAGGTTTATTTTGATTGTATTACTGTAGCTGACATGTGCATTTAATTTTGTTCATGAGCTTAATGTTGGGATCATTCATTGGGAAATATGTGGACCTAAATCTTGGTCATTGCTTTCTCCAATGCTCGATCTAGAGGATTCTTGTGGCCGACTTGTTCGGTAGCCTCAAGTATAAATGTAATTAGTTTATTCTAGGTTTAGTAGAAAAGTAGAATGAGGAAAAAGATAGAAAGTTGTAGATCATGGATCTCGCATGCATGCGGATTGTAATAGATCTTTGATTGAATTTCATTTTATTGGCTGTAACTAGGAAGGCCTCGCAACCCGACATGTATGAAGTTTGATGAATAAATGATATTGATCCGTGTTCTTTACTCTCTTTTCTTATGATTAATTACTTCATGTTGTGATTAAAAAAGGTGGTCGACTACTTGGTAGAGCCTTTGGCCCCATTTATCTATCCTCCCTTACATCAGGTGGTATCAAAGCAAGGTTTAATCTTGATCTAGGTTTTCAAAACTAGGTCTTTGACCGAGTTTCCTTCTTATAAACCCTAGTTTGTTATTTTGTTGTGGGGTGGAAGATTGCAATGTGACCTGCAATTGCAGAGGGTTTCAAGATGGTTCGAGGAGGAATAAATGAAAATCTAGGCTTACTTGATATGCTAAGACAATTTTTTGCTAGATTACAAGGTGTTGAATCAACCCTATATCAAGAAAGACATCTTGATGATGTTAGTGATGATGAAGCCAAAGAAATACAGGAGGTAGCTAAACTTGCACCTATAATGGATCAAGGAGAAGAAATATTCTTGAAAGCCTTGAAAATTTTGAGGGATACACCACAGTTTAACCCTCCTAAGTATAGTGGAAAGTTGGATTCAGATGAATTGATGGACTAGATCACTGAGTTGATGAAATACTTTGAGTATGAGACAATATCAAATGAGAAGAAAGTGAATATCTCAAGCACAAAATTGAAAGTTCATTCATCCTTGTGGTGGGAGAATCTTCAATTGGATTGAAAGAAGAAGGTTAAGACCAAAATCAAGGTATTAAAAAGATGGTAAATAAGTTGAAGGGAAAGTTTCTACCTTGCGATTATCAAATTGATCTAGCTAGGAGAATGAAAATTTTGAGGCAGAAGGATAGTTTGGTTAAGGATTTAAATGAGGAATTGTATAGACTAGATATTAGATCTGGACATATTGTTCAAATGAGATGGAAAGAATTGCTAGGTATCTGAACGGCTTAAGGACTTCTATTCAAGAAGAAATCAGTTTGGTGAAAATGAAGAGTATTGAGGAGGCTTATTAGTTTTCCCTAAACATTGACAATAAATTGAATAAAAGGCATGGGAAAAGACAAAGAAGAAGAGGTGGTAGATTCCCTATAGGAAGAGCTAGATCCTATGGTGAAAATAGGAGACCTGATCAGGATAAGAAAAATCAAGAAAAAGGAAAGACGGAGTGGAAAGGTTAAAAATCCTTCCGAGGAAAAGGTAACTACTCTCGAGGTAGCTATGGGAGAGAATGATTCTAAGGAACTTGTTACAATTATGGTGTAGAGGGACATAGATTATTTGAGTGTACACATACAAGAAAGAAGGTTGGTAGTAGTATAAATTCTTTGGTGCATGAAGGATCATCGAATGAACCTAAGAAGGAAGGAAACCTGATGGTCAGAAGAGCATTGTGGACTGAAAAGACTAATGAAGATCCGGTAAGAAAGAGTTTGTTCAAGACTAGATACATAGAGTTACATAAAAAGTTTGGGGTGACCCCACAATAGTGCGTTACACTTTTTTAGACATGCTGATTTTTGTTGAAATAATAGATTTTTAATAAAATAGAATTATTTAAGCCTTGAGAGGTTCCATTTGAAGGGATTAGTTACAAATGGTTATCTCAAAGCATCTTAGATTAAAAAAACATTGATATAACATCTATACTCCTCATTCATACCTAAAATGGAGTCTCCTTCGCACCTATTAAAATGCTGACAAAAAATGACTTCAACTTTATCTTTTGGTAGATCAAATTAATCCATTTGAAAAACTTATCTATGTAGTAAGGTACTACTGAGAAAAATCTTTCCAATGATTATAATGTTAATATATATTAAGTTTATTATGACTTTGTATTTTTAATTTTACTAAACATAGATATTTCATCGTATGTCTACCTCTATGTTTGACACTTATAAAAAAAATAGTAAATCAGAGAAAAAAATTCTAAAAAATATCTATGCCCTAGGTATTGAAGTTATCTTTCTATCCAAATAAAAAAAAATGAAATTGGAAAAATACACAAGTTATAAGCTATGTAGTCAAGGTATGTCAAGATTATGGTTTAGTCAACTTCAAACGTTAATAAAATATGAAATAATCACGATAATTTCATCAAACCAATTGCATGCCCTCCATATGGATGTTAAAAAACTAAATTCTAAAAAATCACATTGATATCTATTTTAGAAAAGAAGTTATGCTCTATGAAAACACTATAACTCTTTGAAAATGACGTTTTCAACAACATACCAGTTTTCATGGGAGAAAGAAAAAACCAATCAAATCAATTCAAAAATAAAAATAAAATATATATTTAGAATCTGGACAAAAAATCCTAAAAGACTCTAATTTATTTCATCTTTTGATTCCAAATGGTTTAACGAGAATATGCATTCGAATCTAAAAGTTTTTTTCAAAATGTAGAGTTCAGTGTCTGTTCAGGCAAAAAAGTGTAACCCACTATTGTGGGTTCTGTTAGCACGTTCAAAAAAATTCTATGGCTTTAGCAATTTTCTACCGGTCTCTGCAATTGTTTTTAGGTCCCTGGCATAAACCCTTGTTAAAATTCAAAAATATAGCCGTTGGGTCTAAAAAATTAAAAATACCCTGACCCTGTTCTATTGTTGCATTACCTTTTTAGGGTGACTTAAAACTTTAAATCTGCATGTGCTAATTAAAATGACCAGCTTCAAGTTCACGGTTAGGTTTTTCATGTGTTGGCGACGTCCCCTTTAATTCTTCCTAAGTCCTAAGTTTCCCCGGCCATTTTAATTTTCCTAAGTCCTGAGCATTAATATTTTCCTTATGTCTTGGTTGTAATATTTCCCTGGGCCCCCTTTCTGACACTAGCTCCATCTAACAGTTGGCGTATCTTCTTATAATATTTTTCAGAGATATGTAAAGATACGCTCGCCGTTGATTTTATTCTGTGATGTAGCATTTCAAACAGAGCGGGTCCACCTCCACATGTGCATAGTTGGCAATCTATGAGTGCTCCATGTATTAATGACTCGACAGGGTTGTTAGTGGGGCCTGCAGTGAAGGCTTTTCAATCTAAAGTCGGTGCATGATCTCAAGGAATATTCTTCCCCTTTGAGATCATGCACCATCCGTTGATTTCAAATCTTACTCAGCATGTGTTAGTGGGACCTAATTTTTTGATGGGTCAGTGGGTCCTGACATCCGTAATTCATCCAACGACGGGCATAAGTTCTCATGGAATTTGTCAGAGGCTTGAGATCTTACGCCAGCCATTGATCTCATTTGTCTCAAACGTATCTTTGGCGGTGGTCCCGGTGTCAGGTGGAGCTGATTTGGAGGTGTTTTGATTGGTCCATGTTGTGTGAGCTGGATGTGTTGTTAGACGGGCCCGGTATCTCAATCAAAGAATTCTTCATTGACGGTTGGCATGTAAGCGCATAGAATCTTTTGAGCCTTTTAGATCTTGCACTAGCCGTCTGATCTTCTAGGCGGCTTAATGTCCTCAGTGGGGTGGTTTTCCAGGTGGTGCGTAGTTGCTCAAATCTTATTGGTTGACGTGATGAGTCAACACGATGGGGTCATTGTTAGAGAGATTAGTGACGAGGACATGATCTACAGTTAGCGTAAGTTCTCATGAGTTTTGTCAGAGCTATGAGATCTTACGCCTGCCACCCAATTATAAGGATTATAGAAGGTGGGTCCTATGTCAGTGTGACTGAGCATGAGCTATGAATGAGGTGATGACATGTGGCATAAAGCGGGCCCAGGTGGGGTCTAAGGTCTTAGCGGTTCGGATAAGTAAAGTTAGTGGTGCCGACAAAGTTTAAAAGGGTTCGCTCATTCGCATGATAAAATGGTGACGTTCTAAAAGTCTTGGCGATTCAGCGAACAAGGTTGTGTAATTGCTAAATCATTTGGCAGAAGTAAAAAGTGTTCTGCGAACTGGTGTAAACCTTTGTCACCAGTTTGCTAAATTTGACTAGGGCCCTTTTAAGAGATAAATCATAAAGGTCTGCGAAATAAAAGGATCTGACGGTCATGATATAAAGTTGATCTGAGTTCAAATATCAACCATCGATTTGCTACAAGCACCATAAAGTGACCGTTGTTTTTCAAATTTGAATTCTCAGAGGGTTTCCAACGATAGGAGGTACCAAAATTTATGGTTTTAACAACTGATTTCGATTGGTTTGGTGGTGCTTGTTATTGCAGTGTGGTCCAGGGTGTGTTATGATCTATTACAGAGATCTGTACTGTGTAAGGAGTGAACATAGAATGGCTTGAGGCGTATTGCAGGGTGATTGAATAGACTGGTTTTCATTTCAATTCCCTATTATTTTGTACTTTTCTTGTAGATTTTCATGATTGCGGATCTGTTTGAGATTCATTTTCTCCGGGTTGCTTGTGTTTCTTCCCTTGCAATAAATTCTGATGTAATTTTGATTGGTTGGGTAGTTGAAACCCTAACCCTAGTCACCCTAAGCTTCATGCAATCTCTTTGAGATTCCCAAGGTGGCTAGTGGTATAAGTTGTTAGTTTTTGATACAGTCAGGGTTTGAATTTTAATCAGTCCAGAGGTTCTGATTTGGATGAGTTCCAGGGGGTTGTAGTAGGGTTGATCACATTGTATGAGGTTGAATAGAAAATCCTTGTAGTCTTTTGCAGGTTATTGAAGTGGTTCAATTCTCTATCCTACTTTGAATATGTACATGCCTCATCATACTTAATATAAATGTTTCAAGCTTTCAGGTCTCTCCTTGGTGCCAATATTGTGAGTTTTGGATTTTCTGATCCATTGCATAGGATTACCTTTGCATATGTTCTTTTCCTTAGTTCTTGATTTAGGATAAGGTGAAATATACTTTAGAAGGGACATAGATTCATTTGTTTTGTCTACAGAAGGATCTTATAAGTAGTGGATGGGGTGGAATGTTTATATTTATGGCTATGAGTCTTTGACAATAGTTGGTTCATATTCAATGTGTGTATCTGAGATCTACCTAATGGATAATGGCACTGATCAGGGATTAGTATATTCAGTTGAGTTAAATGCTTGATTGACTCTTGTTTACTTCTTTCCATCATCATATATCAACACCTTTTCAATTTTTAAATTGTTTGGTTGATAGTAGTAATACCCTTCATAGTAATGGAGAGTCAATGAGCATTTAGCACTTTCTTACTATCCAATCTATTGTTTGGACCCAGTCTTTGGTGTGTGAAGTATAGTTTTCACTGGGTTAGGTGCACCCGCCTTGGTTTTGTAGACCTAGAAGAGAAGAGGGCAGTCTTGTCCCTATAGTTGGTCCAGTTACCCTAAGATCCTTATACATTTTGGAACTAACCAATCCTAAAATCAACCTGAGGGTATATTGGTAGCCTAAGAGCATAAGCGTCCATTTTGAACACCAACAAGATGGTGACTCTGTTGGGGAAGTGTTACACAAGTCTATAGTAACCAGTAGGTCATCATTGAAGAACAGAGTTATTCTTGTCCCTTGTCTTATAGTCTCATTTGGATATTTTTTAAGTGTATTGTAAGATTCCCAATATACTTGGGTGGCGACTCAAACATCTCTGTAGCAGTGCTAGTCAGTAGATTTTTATCAAATGAGTTATAGAGGTACTAGGTCCTGGAGGAACGAACATACTAAAAACATAATGGAAGAAGGTATTCCAAGCACTTCCAGGCCTAGTCAGACAAGGGGAGGAAAGAAGAAAGGAAATCTTTCTCATACTTGGAGAAATAAAAAGGATACAAGACAAGAAACTCAAACCAAGCCTAATCAAGAAGAAAATATTTCAGAATATGAAGAGACTGTTGATTTGGGATTGAACCAGTATGAGGATGAATTTCAAGTGGGAGATGATGAGTCTGAGACTACTCTCCCTGAATCAGAAGAGATCTTTGAGGAGGTCTATGAATTGGAAAGAAGAGTCCAGGAACAAGTTGCTATCAGGCAACAAAGAGAAAATAACAAAGAGGATAGAGTAAGACAAGCAATGATAAGGGCTGATCAGCTAAAGAGGCAGTTGTTAGATTTGGAGGCAATTAATTTTGTCCCAGAGCCTGAAAGAGTAGAGGAACAACCTATTGTGTATAAAACACATGAGATAACTAGGCCTAGAGATAAGGGCAAACAAAAAATTGTTGGAGTATAGATTAGTGAATAGATTCATGTGGAAAACCCATTAGATCAAGGGTTGAGATTAGATGCAGACCTTGAGAGGGCTAGAAAAGAGAAAGAAATATGGGCTAAGGAACTAGAGAAGGTAGAGTTGGAGACTACTGCTGCAGAAATGAGGAAGAAGATTGATTTTCTCAAGCATACCTTAGGACCTTCAAATGTTGCTACTTCTTTCTTGGGGCAAGGTGGAAATCATGGTAACCTTGTAGCTCAAACAAATGGTATTCTGGGTGCTGCTAAAATTCCTAATGGTTCAAACACAAGGACATCTACATCTCAGGGAATGGATCTGCCACATGGAGTTCCTGTTCATGAAAGGTACAAACAACTTATCTTTTTTGGTATTCCTGGTTATCCTAATGTTATTCCTAATGAAATTAGAAAGAAACTCCCTAAGTTTACTAGAAACAATGTCATTACATGTGAAGAACATCTAAAATTTTTTATGGATGTAATAGATGACTATAATGTTGAGCCTGATGATGTTTTAATGAAGTTATTTGTACAATCTTTGACCGAGGATGCTAGGGATTGGTTTAGAGGATTTCCCCATGTGAGTATAGGATCTTGGAATGAATTTAAGAATTGTTTCAAGGAGCATTATGGAGATAAAACAAATGCGGGTTTTATTTTGAATGAATTCAATAACATAAAAAAAAATCAGAACGAAGAGGTCCTTGAATTTAATATAAGGTTCCAAAAGGCTATGCATAGGCTACTGCAAGTTATTAGATTAGATGATAGGGTGTGTCTTGTGACATACTTAAATGCTTTTGATGCAAAGATGGGTTACCTCTTAAGGGATAAGAACCCTAGAAATCTTGGGGAGGCTTACAAGTTGGCTATCAACATAGAAAGTAATAGAAGAATATTAGGAAAAATAGGGAGAAGAGATGATTATAGGCCTCAAGTGCAAAACAAGAAAGAAATGGGAAGGTCTGCTAATTTTAAGCCTAAGGAGGAGGACAATCTAAAGCAGATTCTAAGTGCTTTAGAGAGTCTAAAGCCTGATGAAAAAAGAAACAATAAGGTTGCAACAAATGACAAACAAGCTTCAAGTAATTTTAGCAGGCAACCAAGAATGCAGAATTACCCATACAATACTCAGTGGAATGATGGCAAACCCATTTTTCCAGTTAAAAGGGATAGGCCTGATGATAGGATTCCTGATCCTATGCAAAGAAATTCAGTTAACATGAATGATGATATCCCATGGTGTATTGTTTGTCAGTCTCCTCATAGTCCAGAGCATTGTGTTATTGCTTTGAATTTACCTAATAACCAAGAACAGGATGAGCAGTATGATAGGAGTGGTTGTGGAATGACTTCTTCACATGCATAGGATGAGGTTGACTCTACTGATGATGAGGAGGAAGAATTTGATGATGTTGGATGTGATGCAATGAAGTGTGAGGAACATGTTTCCTTAAGGAGACCCTCTGATGAGGAAATTGGACAAATCACTGCAGACATGGTCACTCAAGCTAGGAGTAATTACAATTTGAGAAGCAGGACAGTTGGAGGCACAAGTGGTAAACTAGGTAGCATGTTTATCAAGAATTCTGAAGGGAACACACAACAACATGAGGAAAAGGAAAAGGGTGCTGATGTTGTCAGTCAGGTTAAAATAAAAAAGAAGAGTGGGCCTACTGCAATACCTAAGGGTAAAGTAAAGACATCAGAAGTAGTTGTCCCCATACCTCAAAAGGAAGATGAATTTGTCACTAATACAATTGGGGTGAAATTGCGATGGCAATTTGCGACGACAGGGAAATGTTAAGCGGTTTTGGCTTTTTTTTTCCAAATATAGCCCAACACCGTCGCAATTGCGACGTTGTCGGGATATAAGTGCAAAAAAAAAAAGGAACGTTGTCATTTGTGTTTTCAACAATGCCGAGAGAGATTCCCTCCGTGAAATCAAGCGGGTTATCATTTGTGTTTTGAACAAAGCGGGTTGTCATTTATGTTTTGAACAGCACCGAGAGAGATTCCCTCTGTGAAATCAAGCAGGTTGTCATTTGTGTTTTCAATAGCGCTGAGAGAGATTCCCTCCGCAAAATCACAGCTACAATTTTTGAGTACGTTGGGTTTATTTTTCTTTTGTCATTATTATTTAATCTGGTATTCAGCTGTTAGAGAGCTAAAATACCCAGAAATGAGGACATATCTGTGTTGAATTTATTGTTAGCGGCTTTGGTTATTTAGAATGCTTCCCCACAATACTTAATAGGATGCATTTGGTTTTCAAAGCTTTCACTGACTTGGATTCAAGATTCTGAGACTTTCACGTGCCTTGCTTCAGTTGTTTCCGCAAACAAATCGCGTGCCTTTTGTATGCTTCCACATTTTATATACATGTCCATCAGGGTAGTCACCACCACTATATTTGACAAAAACCCATCTTCAATTACTTTTTGGTGAATTTCCCTACCCTGTTCTATGACTGTACCTCTGGTTTTAATGTATAAAAATGACCCAAATTTCAAAGGAAGTATATGATAAATTCCACCTAACACTTCCTAATCCCTGGACAGTGTCTTCTTACACTTTGAAACAAACAATTCCAAAGGGAATTAGCCTCTAGGGCTCTGCAACACCCAAACCCACAATTCTTGGCTCTAAACCCTTCTTAACTAGGGCATTCTCAATCACCCGATTCTACACCTTCAAATCCAAATTAGTGGATAATTCACCATCTCACAAACATTATACAATGTTCCACATTATAACAATCCACCCTTGCTTGGATAGATCACTCACTGCTATACATTAGCATTCAACTCAAGGTAATTTCCCACAGTTTATCATGTGATCACACTGTTTTCCACAAAACTTTGCCTATGCAATGTCAGTACTTCATAATACAAGTTAGTTATTGTCATCCCATGAATATTAGGCCTTCTATGTTACAGCAAAATCAAAGTAAACTCATTCAAAACGGTTTAGAATGGATGAAAGAAATCCTTCTAACTCATGTATGTGTTAGTTCAAACAAATGAGGATAGTCACTCTAAAGACAACATGATAATGTACACTCACAGTAAGTGTACATTATCATGTTGTCTTTAGAGTGACTATGCTCATTTGTTGAAGAAGAAAAGCATTAATGTGGCTGAATAGCAATACATTCAAGTGGCAATTACACAAGGGACAGTCACTGTGAGATGTCCTCATTTGTGACTGTCCTTACAGTGAGTGTACATTATCATGTTGTCTTTAGAGTGACTGTCCTCATTCTGTAAGTGTACATTATCATGTTGTCTTTACAGTGACTGTCCTCCTTCAAGTGGCAATTACACAAGGGACAGACACTATAAAGACAACATGATAATGTAGAGGAACGTTGTCATTTGTGTTTTCAACAGCGCCGAGAGAGATTCCCTCCGTGAAATCAAGCGGGTTATCATTTGTGTTTTGAACAAAGCGGGTTGTCATTTGTGTTTTGAACAGCACCGAGAGAGATTCCCTTCGGGAAATCAAGCGGGTTGTCATTTGTGTTTTCAACAGCGCCGAGAGAGATTCCCTCCGCAAAATCATAGCTACAATTTCTGAGTACGTTGGGTTTATTTTTCTTTTGTCATTATTATTTAATCTGGTATTCAGCTGTTAGAGAGCTAAAATACCCAGAAATGAGGACATATATGTGTTGAATTTATTGTTAGTGGCTTTGGTTATTTAGAATGCTTCCCCACAATACTTAATAGGATGCATTTGGTTTTCAAAGCTTTCACTGACTTGGATTCAAGATTCTGAGACTTTCACGTGCCTTGCTTCAGTTGTTTCCGCAAACAAATCGCGTGCCTTTTGTATGCTTCCACATTTTATATACATGTCCATCAGGGTAGTCACCACCACTATATTTGACAAAAACCCATCTTCAATTACTTTTTGGTGAATTTCCCTACCCTGTTCTAAAGATCCCATTTTGGCATATGCTTGAAGAATGCTGGCAAAAGTGGTTGAGTTTGGTTTTATACCTCCCAATTGCATTTGTTTAAAAACCTCCAACGATTTTTAAACAAATGCAATTGGGAGGTATAAAACCAAACTATAACAATCCACCCTTGCTTGGATAGATCACTCACTGCTATACATTAGCATTCAACTCACGGTAATTTCCCACAGTTTATCCTGTGATCACACTATTTTCCACAAAACTTTGCATATGCAATGTCAGTACTTCATAATACAAGTTAGTTATTGTCATCCCATGAATATTAGGCCTTCTATGTTCATGGGATGATCTTCATTATCTCTAAAACTCTACTACAATGACAAGTCTAGACAAAAGAATGACTGTTTCAGCAGTGACTGGCGCGACAGCAGTCTCAATATAATAGTAAACTCATTCAATAACAAGAATAATTGAATAATCAAACCAAATGATTTGAGACTTAAAAGATCAAGGAACTTGCAGAAATTAAAGTTTATTGCTCGCTGTTTCCTTCACCAGTCCATACACTTGCGCAACAGCAAATTCAAAGTAAACTCATTCAAAACGGTTTAGAATGGATGAAAGAAATCCTTCTAACTCATGTATGTGTTAGTTCAAACCAACTAAGACTTCCAAGATAAATGGAGTTGCAAAAACTAAGATTTTTATATTTCTTACTGTTGCAGTCCATATATATCTCCCTTCTTTGTCATAACAGAGATATATATAAGATTCTTTATAACTTCTCAAAAACTAATCCAACCAATTTTCATCGGTTGGAGCTTAGTTTGAGCCTAACTAAATCCTAAATACTAACTCCCTCCATTGTTAGCTAACCGTTGGATTTTGAAAATTCAAAAATTCCAACTTATAATTAATTGAATTATTTTAATCCAAAGACCACTAAACTCACTAACTTTGATCTCTTATGATTATTAAACTTTCCAAAAGACTTAAACTTCCACACTAGCCTATTCTAGATTCTTAGAACATTATTGAACTTTGGACAATCTCAGTCCATTGTAAACAAGCTTTTAGTCCTAATAAGGACATCATTACAAACTCATTGAAGTATTGCATTATTTTAATAACATTAAAGGTGCTAAGATCCTCCAATTGACCTGTTGACCCTGTTTATGTATTCCATCCCTCTGATTTGTCCTGAAAGTCTGTATAATCTCCATCTCCAAATTGGTTGTGTGAGGTGCTCCGGCACCAGTTCGCCAATGGAATAGAAGTTTTTCTTCCTATATCAAAGGAAATCCTAGCTCTACAACTTCTAACATTAATTGAAGTAGAGGAAGATGGTGCGATGAATGTCATATTAGTAAAATTGTTGAATCTACAAGAAGCTTATGAGAATGCTTATAATGCCTTGACAAATCACTAAAGAATAGTATAATGTGGGTTTGACAAGAGGTATGCAATCCCCCTCTTAAGAAAAATGATATGATTTTGAAGTACAATGAAAGAGCAGCCAATCCAAGTCAACATACAAAGTTTGATGCCTTATGGGAGGGTCCTTTTTATATTTCTTGCTACAAAGAAAATTATGTTTTTGAGTTGGAAAACATGGAAGGTAATCCTTTTGAGATATTGATAAATAGGATCCATCTTAAACATTTCTATTAATAGTTTATCCTTCCTTCTTGTACATAGTAGGTTATTTATGCTTTAAGCTCAATAAGTATCATGAGGTACATTTTCTTTGTTGTTAGTCTCTAGTTTTCTTAAGGTTTGAGCCCATGTTTTACCCCGTGCATAGCATTTTTTGTTGTCCAACATATTTTAAAATGATCACCCCCCTATTATTGTATCACTTCCTCCTTGTTCCTCATTCAAGTGGCAATTACACAAGGGACAGTCACTGTGAGATGTCCTCATTTGTGACAAGGACAATCACACATGAGGACATCTCACAGTGACTGTCCCTTGTGTAATTGCCACTTGAATGTATTGCTATTCAACCACATTTATGGGCCCGTTTCGACCATGACACACAGTAGCATCTACAGAGAAGAATATCCCAGGTGTAACAAGTTGTAAGAATATACCAACAATTCTAAGAAGTTCCCTAGCACGTAGTAGCATCTACAGAGAAGAATATACAACATGAGGGCAGCCACTGTAAAGACAACATGATAATGTACACTCATTGTATGTGTACATTATCATGTTGTCTTTACAGTGACTGACCTCATTCAAGTGGCAATTACACAAGGGACAGTCACTGTGAGATGTCCTCATTTGTGACAAGGACAGTCACACATGAGGATATCTCAAAGTGACTGTCCCTTGTGTAATTGCCACTTGAATGTATTTCTATTCAACCACATTTATGGGCCCGTTTGGACCACGGCACACAGTAGCATCTACAGAGAAGAATATCCCAGGTGTAACAAGTTGTAAGAATATACCAACAGTTCTAAGAAGTTCCCTAGCACATAGTAGCATCTTCTAATTGTCTATACCACTTCACAAGGTATTGTTTGCACACATTGTTTTTGGTTCTTTTGATGACCCTTGTTTTGAAATTGCTATTAGGCCTTGTAGCTTATATGTTTTGATTGCTGGAGAGCTTCTAAAGCTAAGCAAGAAGACCATTGCACGAGTTATAGCTGCGCGCTCAGGTTTGAAAATTGTATATTTTTTAATCTAATGTATATTTTAACTAGACTTTTAGCTTATTTTTGCTGTATATTTTAATCTAAAGGGAATCATGGATGTGAACTTGAAAGAATTTTGTACTTAGTTCTTATGGAGAGAATAGTAGTAGTTTACGGTCTAATATCAAATAGAGTTTTCCAATTACAGAAAGTTAATGAATTCTAATAGCTTATATGTTTTGATTGCTGGAGAGCTTCTAGAGCTAAGCAAGAAGACCATTGCACGAGTTATAGCCGTGCGCTCAGGTTTGAAAATTGTATATATTTTAATCTAATGTATATTTTAATCCTTTTGCCATGTCATGTAATATGTCTTGCCTTGTAGCTTATATGTTTTGATTGCTAGAGAGCTTCTAGAGCTAAGCAAGAAGACCATTGCACTAGTCGTAGCCGCGCGCTCAGGCATGAAAATTGTATATTTTTTAATCTAATGTATATTTTAACTAGACTTTTAAAATATTAAAGGATTTAACTAGGTCTAAGAAGATTTGTGTACTTTTGACAATTTTGCTTAGTTACTGAAAGTTGTAGACCGAAGTTTTCATAGCCCAATTTTTGCTTCCTGCGAAGAATGATCATGTCAGATAATATAAGTGAAGAACAAAATAGGGAGACAATCGCTAGATTGTGGTCTAACTTGAAAAGAAAAGGTGATGGAAAATGTTATTGTCCCTGCAAAATTTGTAAGGGCTTAAACTGTATAAGACTACTAATCAAAACAGTTAAGAGACATTGTAGGGAGAATGGTCACATTGAAGGGGGGCATGACTATCATCCACTGGTAAGTTGTTCATTATATCATTTTAACAATTTATATACATATGAAATCACTTGATGATGAGTTGAAGATCATGGTTTATTTATGTTAATCAATTTTATATAGGTTGATCTCCCCAGGGAAGTACATGATATGGAGGAACATGGGGGTGCGAATATCCAAGGTGAAGATAATGATCCCATGGAAGATGACGACCATGCGCCAGAAAACATAATTGAAGATGATGGTATAAATACATTGATCCATGACACATTTAGTCCAAGCGGATTTGATCATGATGATGATGATAGCCTCGATGTACCTCTACTTGAGAAGGCATACGAACCCCTATATATAATGCGATGGAAGAAGAAGATACCGAAGAAGTAGAAGATGATGTAGATGATGATCATGATCGACAATTATTGGATGATGTTCCTGAGACAAATTTTCATGAAGAAGAAGAAGAAGATGATGATGATGATGCTGCTACTGATGATGATGATGAAGATGATGTTGATGTTGATGATGATGACAACGACGACAACGACGACGACGACGACGACGACGATGATGACGACGATGATGAGGATGATGATGATGATGATGATGAGGATGATGATGATGAAATTTAAAGGTATGCCATCAATCCTTAATGTATTTAATATTCATTTCTTGATAGAAATATATTTGTCTTAAATGGTTACATAGTTTATTCATTATCTATTTAAAAGCTACAAGTTTCAACTACAAATAGAATACTGCTAATCTAAATTAACTATTAATCTAAATTAATTAAATAAAACTATTTAAAACACATATTGATGCATGAATGTATTGAGCCTTATTTTCTTTCAGGTCAAAAGCATTTGTAAGTGTTCTCACAACACCAACCAAGCATCTTCATAAGATCACTCTCCTTGATCCAAGCCAACTCCATAACCTATCAGAGTGCACACCAAATCCTTATGCCACCTTAGCGTTCTACATCTTTGGAATAATCCCAATGTCCCTCAATCCATCCAATTGATTCATCCAAGCAATCTAATCAACAAACTATCAAATGCTCACAATGCCTCAATAGGCTCCAAACTTGACTTCACCTTAACTAGGTGTTTCCTCCACCTCCACCACACACATCAAACAACTTCAAATAGCATGTCCCCAAGGTTACTAAGCCCTCAACTCATCAGCTGATACAAAAACCCAGTTTTAGCCCTTCAGTAGGCCTACTTCCCTAGCAGGCTTATAATGTGAGCCTGATTTAAGTGTTATAATGTGTACGTTTTAATGTTTTTAATTTTTATGTGATGCTTATGATGGATGTGATTATGATTATGATGTGATTATGCTCATGATAATTGAATTACATTTGCAGGAAATTGAACCCCTTTCAAGAGCATCCCGCACAGTCTCATGGATCGACAGGTATAAGTCAATACACCTTATAGAAAGTCTATTTAATACACTTATCAATAGTAAGATTGATGTCTTCTAAGATCTCTCCCATTTGCAGGTACCAGCAAATAGGTATTTGTCAGAAGTGTCTTCCTCGAGTGAGGGAAATATAGGAATAGAAGAGGAAAGTGAGACATGCAGTTTATCTAGAATAGGGAGATTAACTAGAGGTCAAAGGACTAGAAGGAAATTCAATAAACACATGAAATTTTTCCTTGCTCAAGGGGGGTCATGTTCTTATGATGATGAGATGAAAGGTGACATCAAGGTGCCCTTGAGGTACCAACATCTACAGAAACATTGGGTACCCAAGGAACTTCCTCCAATAAACACTGATTTTTGTGTTAATGAGAGGATATATCGCATAACACCATCATCATTACATGGTTTGGGCCTATTTTCTATGGATGGCATAAAGGTGTCTTACAACAAAGTTTTTGAATTGATGGAGTATGTTGGACCATGTTACGATTACAAAATTTGGATGCATATTGTTCAATATAAAAAAAGTATGCGTAGGTATGCACTCTCGGCAAATTATATACAACAGCAAGACAATAATCAAAGTAAAAGTGTGGCTATATACATTGATGGAAGGCCAAAAGCAACAGGGAATATTGCAGGTTTTATAAATAGTACACGACCTGGGTCAACTATAAAGCAACCCAATTGCATATTTGAGGCACGCGAGGGAAATCGTGTATTCATCTGTGCGATAAAATCAATACGTGCAGGGGAAGAGCTGCTTATTGATTACAATTTGAACCGCATAGATACAAACGAGGCTACTATCATGGGGGTGGTACATACTATTAAACCAACTTCTAATCAATGACTCCAACATACCATTTAGTTATTAAATTTTTGGCTAACATTTTTATACTTGATCTTTGACATAGGGGCACAATATGGAGCAACCGCCCGAAGGTGATGGTGATGATATTCCTAGCTCAGGTAATTAAAGAGCGCCACAGTTATGTTCTTTAAAATAATTAAATACTTGTAACAATTATAATTAAATATTTTAAATTTAACTCTTTTATTTGTTATTGTAGAGGACCCCCCTTTGCAGCAGCATAGGAATTTGAGATCATCAAGAACAGAGAACAAAACAACTGATGAGGGGGGTATTGATGATAACACTAATGCTCCTCTTAGAGCTTACATAGAAAAAAAAATTAGAAAGAGAAAAAAGAAATGATTGTCATCTAAATACCTTAATTGATAATGACTGAATTTTATGTCTCAATGAATTTAATTATGTGCTAATGAATGTTCATGAATTATGTGTTTATTTTCATATTGATGAATGTTGCGTGTTAATGAATCTAATGTGTTAATGAATGTTATCATGTGATATTGATTGAATGTTACATTTTATTAATAATTGAAAGAATGAATGAATGTTAGATGTTAACGGGGAATGTAGAGTGATGTTAGGGGGAGGGGGGTGGGGCCAAATGAGCTTCCACCTTCACGTGGTTGACCCTGTTTAGTAGAGAATATTAAACTATATTCTCAAAACAAAGTGAAGCTCAATAAGATACTAAATGAGTCAAAATGGTTATCAAGGTCCTCTATCCATAAGATACTTGTAGTCAAAATGGTTATTAATAAGATACTTGTAGTCAAAATCGTTATCTAGGTCCTCTATCCATTCCATAAGTTCTTCACCATTCAAACTTCCTCCATAACAAGGAATGTGCTCTAGGTTAGTCATGAAGCCTAGCATGGACTCTCTGTCAGATAGAGCCACTATTTCAGAGCCTTTTCTGTGCATTTCCTTCAAGCACTGTACAGTGTACGGATGTGAAAGGGAGGGAAGACCAGTGTGGAAATTAGAGTATTTATATCTTATGCTTTGAGAGTTTATTTGGTAGATTCAAGACACCTTATATCAAAGTTATTCCTTTTTCTTATCTGTTGTTCTGTCAAACCCTCATTTTTTGGGTTATTGCATTCAAATGGCCTTAACTTGCAAATAAACCATAGGATATCCTCTGTTCTTTGTAAAATGCAAGTTAAGGGGGTTTATTTTCATATTTTAAAAGCTTTGGAATAGGATACTGAGCCAGAGAATTTCGAGAGCAAGCCCTAGGTCAAGAATCTCAATGTTCTTGACTAGGAGTTGATGGATTATGCAAGATCAGAGGGTAGCGGCAAATAAAGGACCTCAAACCTTGTTGAATCTAGATCTTTAGAGCATGGTGGACATCTTCAAACTCTGATCTTGGTTTCATGCACCCATTTTCAATGCCTTGTTTTGGAACCCACACCCAAAGGCATGCATTAGGTCTGCGGACTCAATAAGGACATTGATATGCTGGAGTGGAGTCAGGGTCTGGGAGTTGGAGGATTGTTAGAACATCAAAAAGGGTACTCAAAAAACATATAAGTTCATAAGGTCCTTTGTCAAATTGAAGAGTTATTGCTGCAGAACAGGTTTTGGAGACCTACTAGAGTCACTAGGTCTATTTGTGATTTTGATGTCTTGGGTTGTTTGGAACACAACCAATGCATGATTCTGCATGTTTTAGGGAATCTTAAGAGTTTTCAAATGTTTGATTGGGTTGGAAAATCCTAGGATCAATAAAGTCTCTTTTGGTAGAAAATCAGGGAACTTGTCCCTAAAAGGAAATTTGGTCTTGGTTGGGATTGAGTCAATAAGGTGTTAGAAGTATCTTGAAACCTTTGAAGTCCCTCTAGTACAGAGATTTTAAATTGGTCTGATAGAATCAGAGGCTAAATTGCTTAGGTGTAACATTTTGGTGTCTTGAAGTGGGTTGGGGCTTAAGACCAAGTTTCTTGCTGACCACTCTGCATCACATTGTCTTGCATGAAATTAGTCATTCTGTATACACTGGTCTAGTGTTGTCAATAGACCCAAATAGTTCAAAGATACTCGAACCAATCAGATGTTTTATGGGGTGCATTTTTGTGTTAGGTAGAAAGGATTCTTCATACAGGTGAAAGTCTCGAACCTTTCCCCACTCCCAAAAAAAATCACTTGTACTGTTATGAGTAGTCATGAGGACTAGACAGATACATTATAATATATGTAATTGCCACTTGAATGTATTGCTATTCAACCACATTTATGGGCCCGTTTGGACCACGGCACACAGTAGCATCTACAGAGAAGAATATACAACATGAGGGCAGTCACTGTAAAGACAACATGATAATGTACACTCATTGTATGTGTACATTATCATGTTGTCTTTACAGTGACTATCCTCATTCAAGTGGCAATTACACAAGGGACAGTGACTGTGAGATGTCCTCATTTGTGACAAGGACAGTCACACATGAGGACATCTCACAGTCACTATCCCTTGTGTAATTTCCACTTGAATGTATTGTTATTCAACCACATTTATGGGCCCGTTTGGACCACGACACACAGTAGCATCTACAGAGAAGAAGTTTGGTATGCAATGGTCTTGAAACCTCCTGAGAAATTCTTGGTATGCATTTGTGTGGTGCAAAAGCTTCGTTGAAAGAGAAAAAGAAGAAAAGAATAGAAATGATTTTTTTTCTTTTTATGTCATATACTGTAACCAGCTACTTATAACTTGCAAAAATTATTATAACCATTTGAAATTGAAACTTAGTTTAATGTGAAACTGAGAACTGCTTTATTAGAGCTTTCTGTGATTTAGATTCAGACATCAAGAACATTGTTTGCCTAATATTGTGATTAATGTTTATTTATTAATATCTCATACTGACAAACAATTGATAATTGTAGGGAAAACGTCATTGGGGGTCTTTGAGGATCCACCAGAAGCCAAGGAGAAAATGTATTCAAATGCTAAAGATGGTGTAATAGTCCTTACAGCTGTTGAACCTTGCTGTGTAGATCATCTCCGATTCTCCAAGTTCAACAGTACTGTGGTATTCCTTTGGATACTTCTAATGGTAAATTTTAGACATCAAGTTCTTTTCGTATGAAACTACTACATTTGTAATCTGTAGTTTTAAACTTTTAGTTTATAAATGTTCATCAACTTTAGTTCGTATGCTGCCATTTCAAGTATGATTAATGAAGTTACCTTTATCACAGGATGAAAGTGAGCAGTCAACATACTGGTACGGAGCTGGCAGCATTGATATGGTGACTAGGGCATCATTTAATGGTGGTATTGTGTTTTCCCATGTTTAGGGCATCGGCATTTTGAAGCATTGCCTTCATCTTTCTTAAGTCTGAGTTTTAAGTTTGTTTATTTCCATCCTAACTTGCTTTTCCCTCTTCGGTTTTGCAGTACTGTGAAGGTAGTCGCAAGTTAGGGCTGTTTCATTGGATACCCAAAATAATGAAGACGTTACGGTCCACAAAACGTTTGTGCTTGAAAGATGAACAAATAAAATTAAACTTCTAAATAACCAAAGCCGCTAACAATAAATTCAACACAGATATGTCCTCATTTCTGGGTATTTTAGCTATGTAACAGCTGAATACCAGATTACATAATAATGACAAAAGAAAAATAAACCCAACGTACTCAGAAATTGTAGCTGTGATTTCGCGGAGGGAATCTCTCTCGGCACTGTTGAAAATACAAATGACAACGTTTCTCTACATTATCATGTTGTCTTTACAGTGACTGTCCCTTGTGTAATTGCCACTTGAAGGAGGACAGTCACTGTAAAGACAACATGATAATGTACACTTACAGAAAGAGGACAGTCACTCTAAAGACAACATGATAATGTACACTCACTGTAAGGACAGTCACAAATGAGGACATCTCACAGTGACTGTCCCTTGTGTAATTGCCACTTGAATGTATTGCTATTCAACCACATTAATGCTTTTCTTCTTCAACAAATGAGCATAGTCACTCTAAAGACAACATGATAATGTACACTTACTGTGAGTGTACATTATCATGTTGTCTTTAGAGTGACTATCCTCATTTGTTTGAACTAACACATACATGAGTTAGAAGGATTTCTTTCATCCATTCTAAACCATTTTGAATGAGTTTACTTTAATTTTGCTGTAACATAGAAGGCCTAATATTCATGGGATGACAATAACTAACTTGTATTATGAAGTACTGACATTGCATAGGCAAAGTTTTGTGGAAAATAGTGTGATCACAGGATAAACTGTGGGAAATTACCTTGAGTTGAATGCTAATGTATAGCAGTGAGTGATCTATCCAAGCAAGGGTGGATTGTTATAATGTGGAACATTGTATAATGTTTGTGAGATGGTGAATCATCCACTAATTTGGATTTGAAGGGTGTAGAATTGGGTGATTGAGAATGCCCTAGTTAAGAAGGGTTTAGAGCCAAGAATTGTGGGTTTGGGTGTTGCAGAGCCCTAGAGGCTAATTCCCTTTGGAATTGTTTGTTTCAAAGTGTAAGAAGACACTGTCCAGGGATTAGGAAGTGTTAGGTGGAATTTATCATATACTTCCTTTGAAATTTGGGTCATTTTTATACATTAAAACCAGAGGTACAGTCATAGAATAGGGTAGGGAAATTCACCAAAAAGTAATTGAAGATGGGTTTTTGTCAAATATAGTGGTGGTGACTACCCTGATGGACATGTATATAAAATGTGGAAGCATACAAAAGGCACGCGATTTGTTTGCGGAAACAACTGAAGCAAGGCACGTGAAAGTCTCAGAATCTTGAATCCAAGTCAGTGAAAGCTTTGAAAACCAAATGCATCCTATTAAGTATTGTGGGGAAGCATTCTAAATAACCAAAGCCGCTAACAATAAATTCAACACAGATATGTCCTCATTTCTGGGTATTTTAGCTCTCTAACAGCTGAATACTAGATTACATAATAATGACAAAAGAAAAATAAACCCAACGTACTCATAAATTGTAGCTGTGATTTCACGGAGGGAACCTCTCTCAGCGCTGTTGAAAATACAAATGACAACGTTTCTCTACATTATCATGTTGTCTTTACAGTGACTGTCCCTTGTGTAATTGCCACTTGAAGGAGGACAGTCACTGTAAAGACAACATGATAATGTACACTTACAGAATGAGGACAGTCACTCTAAAGACAACATGATAATGTACACTCACTATAAGGACAGTCACAAATGAGGACATCTCACAGTGACTGTCCCTTGTGTGATTGCCACTCGAATGTATTGCTATTCAGCCACATTAATGCTTTTCTTCTTCAACAAATGAGGATAGTCACTCTAAAGACAACATGATAATGTACACTCACTGTGAGTGTACATTATCATGTTGTCTTTAGAGTGACTATCCTCATTTGTTGAAGAAGAACAGCATTAATGTGGCTGAATAGCAATACATTCAAGTGGCAATCACACAAGGGATAGTCACTGTGAGATGTCCTCATTTGTGACTATCCTTACAGTGAGTGTACATTATCATGTTGTCTTTAGAGTGACTGTCGTCATTTGTTGAAGGAAAAAAGCATTAATGTGGCTGAATAGCAATACATTCAAGTGGCAATCACACAAGGGACAGTCACTGTGAGATGTCCTCATTTGTGACTGTCCTTACAGTGAGTGTACATTATCATGTTGTCTCCACTATAACATATATAGCCTGGAGCTTTCATAAAACCATTTTGATAAATAGTCTTGCACATTACCTGTAAGACACAAACTTTCAGTGCCATAAAAATACACATTGTCCTCAATTAGTAATGTCTCAAATTTTGTACAGAACTTGTTATTTGAGTCTTATTTTCAGAACTGAAGCAAAAATTTCTCCAAAAAAGTCAAGATGATCGATCTAGCATAGATTTCAAAAACTGTAGGTAGTTTAACTAATGTGGATGCAATCATATTTTACCACTCTGAATGAACTAGTTTGCATGAAAATTTATATACAACCATCATTGCATTGTGGCTCTTTGTTAGAGACGTAGAATTTTGAAGTTTAAATTATTTTCACAATTTTATCATAACTTGGAGCATTTTTCATACTTAGCTGTGTCACTAGCTTAATGCATATTAATTATTTTGTCTTGTTTTTCTTGCATGGCAAGGAAGCAACAACAACATATAGGGTTGAAGCTTTAGAATTTCAAAAACAATTGAGGCATTTGCAGAATCGGTGTATTTGCTCAGTGGTCAAGCTTCATCTTTGATTCAAGGAAGATGAGCACGGGAGGCAGCAACATCTTCAACAAATGGACGAAATTGCTAGCAGGAATATGGAGGTATGAAGTAGAGAGATGCTTTGTAATAGAAGGAATCTGTCTTAAGCTAAGTTTGTGTTGGCTAAGAAAATCTCATTTCATAAAAACTTGAATGCCTCTTATGTATACAGTCCTATTTAGTGACACAATATTAGATTCGTAAAAGGTAAGTGTGTTATGAACATTTCTATATGTAACCTTGCAATATTTTCTACTAAGATTTTCACTCTTTAAGGATATTTTGTAAGGTTTATAAGGTCTAAAATTTATAGGCAGGTGTCTCACAACCAAATTATATTACCTTGGATTTTGGACCTATTTTTAGTTGCTTGAGTTGTTGTAGGGTTATAGCACATTATTTTATAGCAATATAAGTAGATGTGTGAAAATTTAATTTCGTTTGTCCTAGCTTGACAACTATTGCACTCAAATCCTGGATTGTGGATGAGTGGAGATGGGCGGATGTCTGGATCATGGATGTTAAGCACTGGTACATCTATCCCATCACGACCATCTTCCTCTTCAAATTCTACCTCAGATGGAAGGCCGTCCTCTATCGTAATGAAGTTGTGAAGTATGCAACATGCCAAAACAATATGTGTTTGTGTCTTGATTTGATAAGATGTTGCATGCTTCAATATAGGAAAACGCTGCTTCAATATCCCAAATGTACGCTCTATTACATTCCTAAGCGAGGAGTGTCGATGATTAAACAACTCGTGTGAGGTGTTTATTGGGTTTGCTCTTGAAAACTCCTTTAGGTGGTAGCGTGTGCACCGATAAGGCGCGAGAAATCCTGGTACATTAGGATATCCAGCATCGACCAAATAATATTTACCTAAACAAAACAAAATGTCATTGCCATAACGTTGTCTTATTTTTTGTATGCTTCAATAATATAATCATATTTTACAAACCTGGGGGAACTACCAATGGATCATCTCTAGATAGAGCTGAAGCTAGAAGACGACTATCTGCAGCAGACCCTTCCCAACCAGCAAGGATGTATTGAAACTTATAATCAAATGAACACACTCCCATAACATTTTGCGACAAGTTGCCTTTTCTATCGCGATATTTAGCTTGCAAGTTGATATCCACAGTGACTGGTATATGGGATCCATCCATTGCTGCCACACAATCCTGTACTCAAATAAATCATAGGTCTAATCAAACAATAATAGGATTAAAACTCTAAACAAACTTAAACCACTGAGAGATATACCTTGAAGTATGGATCAAAACGGGCCTTCCCAGTAATTTCCCGAGGAGTGTTTGGACTAGGGGGTATAAAATAATCCGAATGGAGCGCCAAGATAGCCCTCAAGACCTTGTGGAAGTATCGGCTTACTGTCTCTCCAGAGTGCCCAAAGTTATGGGCAATCTTACGATTCCTCAGATTGTGGCCAAGAGTATGGAGGAACATGACTAATTGTTCTTCTAACGTGAGGAATTCTGTATCTTTGATGCTTCCTTTTTGCCTTAGAATATTGGCTAGTTTAAAGAAAGATCATCTAGTCATGCGTATTTGGTCATGGAAATCCGTCTCATTGGAGTTGATAACACGCTTATAAAAAGGAATTGCATCTCTTGTGCGCTTACGCATTTTTTGACTACCTTCTTTTATACACTCCCCTATGGCCGCGACAAGGGTGGCAAGAACAACTACAATAATAGGCAGGAGTCTTCTCCTCCTCATAATCTCTCCTTCAATTTCAATATCATCATCATTATCATCATCAATATCATCAATGAGATCCATTGAATTACCTAAAAATACCAACAAAACAATCACGAAACAACATAAGAAAACACCTAACTATAATGCATAATCAGAGAATAGAGTTGCAAGTTCAGTATACAACATATGTTGACAAGAAAGTACCTTGTGTAATTTCACAAAATGAGAAGTTCTCACAGTGACTGTCCCTTGTGTAATTGCCACTTGAATGAGGACAGTCACTGTAAAGACAACATGATAATGTACAGTTGCAGTGAGTGTACATTATCATGTTGTATTTAGAGTGACTGTCCTCATTTGTTGAAGAAGAAAAGCATTAATGTGGTTGAATAGAAATACATTCAAGTGGCAATTACACAAGGGATAGTCACTGTGAGATGTCCTCATTTGTGACTGTCCTTACAGTGAGTGTACATTATCATGTTGTCTTTAGAGTGACTGTCCTCATTTGTTGAAGAAGAAAAACATTAATGTGGTTGAATAGCAATACATTCAAGTGGCAATTACACAAGGGACAGTGGTGCAGGAGCACCTCCAACATTTAATCCATGGTCGAAGATAAAGGAGACTTCAAAGAACATCAAGGCTAAACAGGAGGATGGAATGCTTAATCAAGGACAACAGATCACTTGGTGGATCTTAGCACCTATAATGTTAGTAAAATATCGCAATTCTTCAATTAAATTGTAATGTCCTTAATAGGACTAAAAGACAAATTATAATGGACTAAGATTGTCCAAGCACTACAATTGGAGTCTAGAAGAGTTTAATGATCATAAAAGATCCAAATTAGTAAGTTAGTGGTCTTTTGTTTTAAAGAATTTAATAAATTGTAAGTTGGAATTTTGAACTTTCAAAATCCAACGGCTAGTTTTAGTTTGGTATGTGTTAAGTTTAAACATTCAACTCAACGAAAGTTGGTTGAAGATTAGTTCTTAGTTAGTTGTGTTTCGAGTTGTAACACTTGGTCGATAGTTGAATCTATTAGAAGAAGTTATATTAGAATCCTTTATATTTAGATAAAGGCTCTGTTACTAAACAAAGAGGAGATTGGTGTATTAATTTGTGCTCGACAAGCAATACAAGACTGCTATTTCTTGCAATTTGATTTCTATTTTGAAACTTTATTGGCTTGGTTTGAAATTAAAATGCTTTGACAGGGTTCTTTAATCATTTCATTTGCTTTTGTTATGTTTCCAAACATTGCAGTGAACCTGTGTGTACCATTTTGGGGAAACAGTGAGCAATAAAGCATCTAGTTTATGTAAACTAATTCATTTTGAATCTCATTTTGAATTGATCAAATTCCATATGCTCTGAGGGAGATTTGTTATCCTTCAAATTGCAGATTGATGAGTGTTACAATCTATTAAGTTTGCTGTTGCACAAGTTGTCTTGAAACAACGTTCTATATCTTAGTTTTCTGTTACAGTAGAAGTTTAGGGGCGATTGAGGTCATTCCATGAATTGATAGGCCTAATTCATGGAATGACATTTTCTAACCTGTATTATATGATTCTAATCTAAATATATGCAGAATCGTGTGGGAGAATAGTGTGATCACAAACAAGAACAGTGGAAAACGACATTGGAAGTGTGCTAAGGTGTAGCAGTGGGCGATCTGTCCACATAAGGCATATGTTTAATGCTTGGGAATAGTATATAATGTTCATTTGATGGTGAATCTACCACCAATTCATTGCAGGGTCGTGTGGAGATAGTAGATTGAGGAAGCCCTAGTTGACAGGGTTCAAAGACAACAAATTGGGGTTTTGTAGTTGCAGAGCATTTGTGTCTAATTCCTTTTGGAATTGAGCAATTGGAGACATAACTAGACACTGTCCAGGAGTTGGGAGCTAGGAGATCTTTAACCCATACTTCCTTTGAAAATTTAGTAGATTTTAGTGCATTGAAACAGGGTAGCAGTGCCGAACAAGGGTGTTTGTCCAAAGCAACAGTATAAAAACTTTTGATATGTTGTTGAACTCCAAAGAGGGTATCCATAAATGTTGTTACCTCATCAAATGTTTTGAGAAAAGTTAGAATTATTCCCTTTTTAAGTCTGCTGCAGGGTTTAGACAGCCTCTTAAGCTTTTTGTGACCAGTTTGTGAGAACATTAGTGAAATGGGATATGGGAATTGAGTGAGAGTCTCAGAATCTTGAAACCAAGTAAAGTGAAGCCTTAAAACTCAAATCCATCCTTTAGGATAGCCTTGATAGTCAAGTTCTTGAAGTATTTAAGATTGTTGAATAAGCCCAAGTGTCTAACCTCTGAAATTTCTAAACCTACTTGTGCATTTGATACCACCACCCTTCCCTCTACATTAGACAGTCACTGTGAGATTCATTTGTGACTATCCTTATAGTGAGTGTACATTATCATGTTGTCTTTAGAGTGACTGTCCTCATTTGTTGAAGAAGAAAAGCATTAATGTGGTTGAATAGCAATACATTCAAGTGGCAATTACACAAGGGACAGTCACTGTGAGATGCCCTCATGTGTGACTGTCCTTGTCACAAATGAGGACATCTCACAGTGACTGTCCCTTGTGTAATTTCCACTTGAATGAGGACAGTCACTGTAAAGACAACATGATAATGTACAGTTGCAGTGAGTGTACATTATCATGTTGTCTTTAGAGTGACTGTCCTCATTTGTTGAAGAAGAAAAGCATTAATGTGGTTGAATACCAATACATTGAAGTGGCAATTACACAAGGGATAGTCACTGTGAGATGTCCTCATTTGTGACTGTCCTTACAGTGAGTGTACATTATCATGTTGTCTTTAGAGTGACTGTCCTCATTTGTTGAAGAAGAAAAGCATTAATGTGGTTGAATAGCAATACATTCAAGTGGCAATTACACAAGGGGCAGTCACTGTGAGATGTCCTCATGTGTGACTATCCTTGTCACAAATGAGGACATCTCACAGTGATTGTCCCTTGTGTAATTACCACTTGAATGAGGATAGTCACTATAAAGACAACATGATAATGTACAGTTGCAATGAGTGTACATTATCATGTTGTCTTTAGAGTGACTGTCCTCATTTGTTGAAGAAGAAAAGCATTAATGTGGTTGAATAGCAATACATTCAAGTGGCAATTACAAAAGGGGAAGTCACTGTGAGATGTCCTCATGTGTGACTGTCCTTGTCACAAATGAGGACATCTCACAGTGACTATCCCTTGTTGGTGCAGGGGCACCTATCAAGTCAACTAGGAACACCTTGGAACAAGATGGAACCAGAAGATCAAAGGCAACCCTACATGTCAACTGGGATATTTTAAGGCCAATAATGGCATATTGTAATGAACAATGTACTTTGCCAGTCAAGAGTCATAAAAGTCCTAGTAAGTCCTAGCTTTCATTTTAATGTTGTTTCAATGTGTTATTGAATTCTTCATTGTTGAATGATATGTTTATGAACTAGAAAGGTTATTTACTGCATTCTACTCACTGTTGCATCAATTTTAATTCTGTTTTGAAGAAGTACTTACGCCTGCTAACATATAAACTGGCAGTTTCTACTAATTTTCTATAACAGTCAAAGGTTTTCTTTAAATAAATGAACCTCCCATGAATCCCAAGGGCCCAGACTTCATGGGAGGCTTGTTATTGACATGTAAAATAGAAATCTAACTTATTCTATGCAGCACTAGTGCGAGAAGGCTGATGATTTGTAGGAAACTCTGCTAACCACTTCTGCAGACCACTCTGCATCACTTGTGTAATTGCCACTTGAATGAGGATAGTCACTGTAAAGACAACATGATAATGTACAGTTGTAGTGAGTGTACATCATCATGTTGTCTTTAGAGTGACTATCCTCATTTGTTGAAGAAGAAAATCATTAATGTGGTTGAATAGCAGTACATTCAAGTGGCAATTACACAAGGGACAGTGACTATGAGATGTCCTCATGTGTGACTATCCTTGTCACAAATGAGGACATCTCACAGTGATTGTCCCTTGTGTAATTGCCACTTGAATAAGGACAATCACTGTAAACACAACATGATAATGTACACTTATAGTGAGTGTACATTATCATGTTGTCTTTAGAGTGACTGTCCTCATTTGTTGAAGGAAAAAAGCATTAATGTGGTTCATTAGCAATGTATTAAATAATTTTTTTTTTAAAATTCTACCCAGGACCGTCGCAATTACGACGGCCCTCCCAAGAGATGCGACGGCGACGCCGTATTGGCGATGCCCAGGCCCGTCGCAGTTGCTTCGGAGGACCATCGCTATTGCAACGGTCCTCCCAAGACATGCGATGGTGGTGCCATATTGGCGATGCCCAGGCCCATCACAATTGCTTCGGAGGACCGTCGCAATTGTGACACCCTGCCGTCGCAATGCGACGGAGGCGCTGAATGGGTGAAGCAATGACATTGTGACGGCAGGGCGTCGCAATTGCGACGGAAACCTATAGATGTCGTGATTTGCGACTAAAAAATAGCGACGTCTATCACTGTCCGTATAGCGACACATAGCCGTCGCAATGGCGACACATAGCCGTCGCAAAATGGCCCCAAATTTATTAGTGTGTACAAAAGAGTAACTCTGACTTGATTGTCTAAAAAGAGGATAGGGGTATTTCTGGGATTAAAGAAGATATGGGCAACCATTCTTATGTTCCCATTGATATGACTAAATTGCTTTCACAAATAACTATCAAGGTTCCATTGTTAGAAATGATGAGAATAGAAGAGCACAAGGTCAAGGCCTTGGATTGGGTAAATGGTGCCTCTTCCATAAAGGTCAAAGAAATGAACAGAGGTGACAAGCATGTGGCTACTTTAGATGACACACCTGACATTAAAAGTGAAGAAATTGCCTCTGAGATTCCTCAGAGGTATTTGGATGCAAACATTGTAAATACTGCATCAAGGACAGTTAATCCTTTTTTCTTGTCCCTTATGATAAATGGAAAATTATTGAAGAATTGCATGATTGATTCTGGAGCATCAAACACTGTCATGCCTATAGAGATCATGAAGTCACTGGGACTAAAGGTTGATACACCTCATGGAAGATGCCAAGCTATGGACTCAAGAGAAGTGCCAGTTATTAGTACCATTAAGGCTTTGCCTTATAAATTAGCCGCATTTCTTGACAAACAATTAACTATGAGTGTTCTTATAGTTGACATTCCCCCTCAATATGGAATGTTGTTATCTAGAAAGTGGAGTGCCTCCATGGGAGGAAGTATTCAGTGTGACTTGTCCTTTGCCACTTTCAGCATTGAAGGAGAAAGTATGAAAGTCTCAAGGGAAGCTAGAACTCCACATATGATTGAGGAGGATGAAGAGGACAATATGAATTGTTTTGTGGACACTGACATTGGTTCTTTCCAAGTTCAGGAGAGAGAGAGATGCAAGAGAAGGTCAAGCCTATCTTTCTGGCTGATGATAAAAGTAACATGGCAGAAGGTAATGTATTATGGACCCTGTATTTTGATGGAGCAAGTTCAAAGGAAGGTGTTATAGTAGGAGTGCTATTGATATCCCCAAGTGGTAAGACTTTTAAGTTTTGTTTCACTCTCTTGTTCCCTTGCACAAATAATGTTGCTGAATATGAGGCCCTATTGATTGGTTTGAGACAAGTGTCAAAACATGGGATCAAACATCTTAGGGTGATTGGTGACTCTGAGTTAATAGTTTCTCAGATTAGATCAAAGTATGCATCAAAGAATCAAAGGCTGAAACAATATAGAAATGCTGTTTGGGATGAAATTAAAGGTTTCAGTGCCTTTGGTATTGATTGGGTGGATAGAAGCCAAAATAGGATGGCTGACTTACTAGCAAACATGGCATTAAGGCCAGAGGATATTACCTTTGTAGGGATATCTAGGATTGAGTGCAAGTCTCAGCCTTCTATCCCAGACAATGTTGAGAATTGGTAGGTATTTTCTGATGATCAGGATATACTAAGGTTTTTGCAATGTGAATCTCATTTTGATGGTCAGGAGATGGATTTCAGCACTCTTGTTGACATCAGAAATGGAAAAGAGAATGTTCTTGGGAAGGAAGTTTTACAATTATAATCAAATAGGATCCCAAGGGGACTGGTTGCTCTTGAGAGGGCATTTGATGATAAAGAAAGGACTTGTTTTCCTAAATTTGTTGATAAGGTAAATGATTTGGAGGAAATAAATTTAGGAACAATTTAAATACCCAAAAATGTTTACATAGGTAAATGTTTATCCCAAAGAACTAGGAATAATCTGATTGATCTTCTCAAAAGATTCAGACATGTCTTTGCATGGTCTTATGATGATTTGAAAGCCTATAGAGAAGATTTATTCCAACATGAAATACCATTGAAGGAAGGCGCTAAACCTTTTAGGTAGAAATTAAGGCCTGTGAACCCTACTTTGGCACCAAAAATGCAAGATGAACTTAAAAAGATGATGGATGCTGGCATTATTAGGCCTGTCAGACATTCTACTTGGGTGTCAAATTTGGTTCCGGTCAGGAAGAAGAATGGTGACATTAGGTTATGTGTTGATTTTAGGAATTTGAATGTCAATTCTTTGAAGGACAATTATGGTTTGCCTAATATGGAGAATATGCTGTAGAAGGTTACTGGATCAGAGTTAATGTCCATGATGGATGGTTTCTCTAGATATAATCAGGTCATGGTCAAGGAATTAGAACAATTTAAGACTGCATTCACTACCCCCTGAGGAACATATGTTTATGTTAGAATGCCTTTTGGTCTGACAAATGCAGGAGCTACTTTTTAGAGAGCTATGGATGTAGCCTTTGCAGACTTTATAAAAAAATTTCTAGTGGTGTATCAAGATGATCTCATAGCATATTCAGATAAGGAAAGTCAACATTGTGAACATCTTGAGAAAATTTTTATTAGGGCCTTGGAGTATGGGATCTCTTTGAATCCAAAGAAGTGTTCTTTTGGTGTTGTGGAACGCAAGCTCTTAGGACATATTGTGTCCAAGGATGGAGTGAGAATTGACCC
The DNA here is from genome assembly GCA_027943335.1 of Chamaecyparis obtusa. Taxonomy (NCBI): domain Eukaryota; kingdom Viridiplantae; phylum Streptophyta; class Pinopsida; order Cupressales; family Cupressaceae; genus Chamaecyparis; species Chamaecyparis obtusa. Next base: position 35,952 of record BSBK01004920.1, on the reverse strand, counting down.
TGAAAGGGTTATGGCTATAGATAAAATTTCACCACCTAGAAATGTTAAAGGAATACAGTCTTTCTTTGGGTAGGTAAATTTCCTAAGGAGATTTGTTACAAATTTTGCAGAAATCAGTAGCCCTATCTCTAGGATGTTGAAAAAGGAGGCAAAGATTGAATGGAATGAATAAGCAGATGAATCTTTTAGAAGTATCAAAAGGGCCATCAAGGATGCTCTAGTTTTAAGGACACCTGATTATGGTAAGCCCATGCAGATATTTTCTTTTGCTTCTTATCATACAATTGCAATAGTTTTATTACAAAAGAATTTAGATGGATATGAACAACCCATATCATTTTTTAGTAAATCCTTACAGCAGCAGAATTGAAATATGATATTACTGAGAAATAGGCTTATGCCTTAGTCAAAGCAGTCAAGGCTTTTAGATGTTATCTTGTAGGAGCTAAGGTGGTTGCTTATGTTCCTAGTGCTGCAGTTAAGGATATATTGGTGCAATAAGAAGTTTCAGGAAAAAGATGTAGATGGATCAATAGGATCCGAGAATTTAATATTGATATCCAAATTACAAAATTGGTAAGAGGCTTAGGTCTTGCAAAGTTGATGGCACAAAGCAATTTAGTTGCAAATCATGTGAATGTGTTAGAAGAGGAACAAAGGCCATACATTTGTGATATGGATTATTGTGATTGGTACAAAGATGTTATTGGCTACTTGTAAAAATTGGTCCTTCCCCCTGAGATGGATGAAAATAGAAGGAGAATTGTCAAGTTGCAATCTGCAAGGTATGCCATTCTACATGGTAAGTTGTGGTGGAGAAGCAATGAAGGAGTATTGCTAAAATGCATAGACCATGAGAGGTCTGAGGCTCTGTTAAAGGAAATGCACCAAGGTGTATGTGGAGGACATTATATGGAAAAGACCACAGCCCACAAGATCCTTAGGTCTGGATTTTGGTGGCCTACAATTTTTAAGGATACCCATCAGTTTGTAAGAAAATGTGATGCATGTCAGAGATTTGCTGGAAAGTTGAAGTTTAATGGGAATTTACCACCCAGACTTGTTGCAGTTCAGGCTCTATTCTAGAAGTGGGGTATTGACTTCATTGGGGAAATTCCAAATAAGTCTAGTGGTGGACATTCTTACATACTAGTGGCAACAAACTATTTTACTAAGTGGGTTGAAGCTATCCCCACTAGAAAGGCTACTAGCAGAGTGGTGACATATTTTATGATGCAAAACATCCTTACCAGGTTTGGTTGCCCAGAGGTAATTGTGGTTGATAATGCAATGTGTTTTAGATCATAGGAATTTAGTAATTTTTGTCAGCAGTATGGGATACACATTTCATTTTCTTCTCCATATCATCCACAAGGAAATGGCCAAGCTGAGTCTAGTAATAAAAGTCTGATTAAGATTCTCAAGAGAGTGTTGGACAAGAATAAGAAAGCCTGGGACTCAAAGTTATGGTGGGCACTGTGGGTTGACAGGGTAACTGTAAAGAGGGCCATAAGTTGTGCTCCATTTGATTTGGTATATGGAATAGGTGCTAGATTGCCTCAAAATAATCTATTGCAGATGTACAAATTTATCCAAGCATATGATGAAGACTTGAATGATGAAATGAGAGTAAGAATGGATGAACTGATCCAATTGGAGGAGGAAAGGAGGGATGCACATGAAAGAAATGAGGCATTGCAGAGACAATGTAAGAATTTGTTTGATAGGAGGGCCACCCAGAGAAGTTTTGAAATTGATGACCTCGTCTTGATGTGGAATGCAAGGCTGGAAGATAAGGGGAAGCATGGAAAGTTTGATCCAATTTGGTTGGGCCCTTATCTTATTGAAAGCAAATGGGGGACAAATTCTTATGTTCTGAAAGATTTAACTGGTGGTACTTTGGAATTGCCTGTTCATGGACAATTCCTAAAATTTTACTTCTCCTGAAGTATCTTTTCCATGAGTAGTAGTTTAGGTTTTCCCTTGTGCAGTCATTTGTTTTTGCCTTTTGTGTGTCAAAGTTTTGAGTTGGTTTTCTCTTCCAAGAGATTCTAGCTTGCTCGTTGTATCTGCAAGAGATACACGTCCCCGAGTATGAGCCACTGTTAGCATGTTCAAAAAAATTCCATGGCTTAAGCAATTTTCTGTCGGTCTCTGCAATTGTTTTTAGGTCCCTGGCATAAACCCTTGTTAAAATTCAAAAATATAGCCGTTGGGTCTAAAAAATTAAAAATACCCTGGCCCTGTTCTATTGTTGCATTACCTTTTTAGGGTGACTTAAAACTTTAAATCCACATGTGCTAATTAAAATGACCAGCTTCAGGTTCATGGTTAGGTTTTCATGTGTCGGCGGGGTCCCCTTTAATTCTTCCTAAGTCCTAAGTTTCCCCGGCCGTTTTAATTTTCCTAAGTCCTGAGCATTAATATTTTCCTTATGTCTCGGTCGTAATATTTCCCTGGGCCCCCTTTCTGACACCAGCTCCATCTAACGATTGGCGTATCTTCTTATAATATTTTTCAGAGGTATGTGAAGGTATGCCCGCCGTTGATTTTATTGTGTGATGTAGCGTTTCAAACAGAGCGGGTCCACCTCCACATGTGCACAGTTGGTGATCTATGAGTGGTCCGTGTATTAATGACTTGGCAGGGTTGTCAGTGGGGCTTGCAGTGAAGGCTTTTCAATCTACGATCGGCGCATGATCTTAAGGAATATTCTTCCCCTTTGAGATCATGCGCCATCTATTGATTTTGAATCTTACTCAGCATGTGTCAGTGGGACCTAATTTTCCGATGGGTCAGTGGGTCCTGACATCCGTAATCCATCCAACGACAAGCGTAAGTTCTCATGGAATTTGTCAGAGGCTTGAGATCTTATGCCAGCCATTGATCTCATTTGTCTCAAACGTATCTTTGGCAGTGGTCCGAGTGTCAGGTGGAGCTAATTTGGGGGTGTTTGATTTGTCCACATTGTGTGAGCTGGACGTGTTGTCAGGTGGGCCCGATATCTCAATCAGAGGATTCCTCATCGATGGTTGGCGTGTAAGCGCATAGAATCTTTTGAGCCTTTCAGATCTTGTGCTAGCCCTCCGATCTTCCAGGTGGCTTAATGTCCTCAATGGGGCCATTTGCCAGGTGGTGCGTAGTTACTCAAATCTTATTGGTCGACACAATGAGTCAGCATGATGGGGTCATTGTTAGAGAGATCAGTGACGAGGACATGATCTAGGGTCAACGTAAGTTCTCATGAGTTTTGTTAGAGCTATGAGATCTTATGCCTGCCACCCGATTATAAGGATTACAGAAGGTGGGTCCTATGTCAGTGTGACCGAGCATGAGCTATGAATGAGGTGATGACATGTGGCATAAAGTGAGCCCAGGTGGGGTCTAAGGTCTTAGCAGTCTGAATAAGTAAAGTTAGTGGTGCCGACAAAGTTTAAAAGGGTTCACTCATTCACATGATAAAATGGTGACATTCTAAAAGTCTTGGCGATTCTGCGAACAAGGTCGTGCAATCGTTAAATCATTTGGCGGAAGTAAAAAGCATTTTGTGAACTAGCGGAAACCTTTGTCACCAGTTTGCTAAATTTGACTGGGGCCCTTTTAAGAGATAAATCATAAAGGCCCGCGATATAATAGGATCTGACGGTCACGATATAAAATTGATCTGAGTTGAAATATCGACCGTCGATTTGCTGCAAGCGCTATAAAGTGACTGTTGTTTTTCAAATTTGAATTCTCAGAGGGTTTCCAATGACAGGAGGTACCAAAATTTATGGTTTAATAGCTGATTTCGATTGGTTTGGTGGTGCTTGCTGTTGCAGTGTGGTCCAGGGTGTGTGATGATCGATTGCAGAGATCTGTACTGTGTAAGGAGTGAACATAGAATGGCTTGAGGCATATTGCAGGTTGATTGAACAGACTGGTTTTCATGGCAATTCCCTGTTGTTTTGTACTTTTCTCATAGATTTTCATGATTGCGAATTTGTTTGAGATTCATTTTCTCAGGGTTGCTTGTGTTTCTTCCCCTGCAATAAATTCTGATGTAATTTTGATTGGTTGGGTAGTTGAAACCCTAACCCTAGTCACCCTAAGCTTCATGCAATCTCTTTGAGATTCCCAAGGTGGCTAGTGGTATAAGTTGTTAGTTTTTGATAGAGTCAGGGTTCAAATTTTAATCAGTCCAGAGGTTCTGATTTGGATGAGTTCTAGGGGGTTGTAGCAGGGTCGATCACATTGTATGAGGTTGAATAGAAAATCCCTGTATTCTTTTGTAGGTTATTGAAGCGGTTTAATTCTCTGTCCTACTTTGAATATGTACATGCCTCATCATACTTAATATAAATGTTTCAAGCTTTCAGGTCTCTCCTTGGTGCCAATATTGTGAGTTTTGGATTTTTTGATCCATTGCATAGGATTACCTTTGCATATGTTCTTTTCCTTAGTTCTTGATTTAGGATCAGGTGAAATATACTTTAGAAGTGACATAGATTCATTTGTTTTGTCTACAAAAGGATCTTATAAGTAGTGGATGGGCTGGAATGTTTATATTTATGGCTATGAGTCTTTGACAATAGTTGGTTCATATTCAATGTGTGTATCTAAGATCTGCCCAATGGATAATGGCACTGATCAGGGATTAGTATATTCAGTTGAGTTAAATGCTTGATTGGCTCTTGTTTACTTCTTTCCATCATGATATATCAACACCTTTTCAAGTTTTAAATTGTTTGGTTGATAGTAGTAATACCCTTCATAGTAATGGAGAGTCAATGAGCATTTAGCACTTTCTTACTATCCAATCTATTGTTTGGACCCAGTCTTTGGTGTGTTAAGTATAGTTTTCACTGGGTTAGGTGCACCCGCCTTGGTTTTGCAGAGCCAGAAGAGAAGAGGGAAGTCTTGTCCCTATAGCTAGTCCAGTTACCCTAAGATCCTTATACATTTTGGAACTAACCAATCCTAAAATCAACCTGAGGGTATATTGGCAGCCTAAGAGCATAAGCGTCCATTTTGAACACCAACAGGTTCACCCTTTGGAAAGTGATCATTGATAGTGGAAGCTCAAAGAATATGACATCTGAAGAAATGGTTACAAAGTTGTAGTTCAAAAAATTGAAGCACCCAAAGCCCTATCAAATTTCATGGATCGAGGATGAGCATACACATATGGTAAGTGAAAAATGTTTTGTGAATCTAAAATTGGAAAGTATTATGATAAGGTGTTGTATGATATTATGACTATGAACTATTGTCATATTTTGTTTGGTAGACCTTGGCAATATGATAGATATGCTATATATGATGGAAGATTTCATAAATATACTATTTGGCCTGATGGAAACAGAAAAATATTGTTACCTTTGATTGAAGACTCTCTTGGTGAGATATGTACATTTGTGAAAGTTTGTTTGATGGAAGGTAGATAGTTTGTTAAGGATTCGAAGAAAAATGATATTTGTTATGCCATGATTCCTAAAAAATGAGTAGGAAAACAAAAGATAAAATTATAGAAGATATTGAGAAGTTACTCACCAAGTACAAGGAGGTCATTACAGATAATGTATCTGATGGTTTTCTACTGATGAGAAGTATTAGTCATTTTATGGATTTGATTCCCAGAGTTAGTTTTCCAAATAAGGCACCACACCGACTAACACCAAGTGAGAATGAGGAACTCAACCGACATGTTGAAGAATTATTGCAAAAAGGTTTAATTAGAGAAATTTTGAGTCCATGGGAAGTGCCTGTATGCACCCTAAAATGGTCGCCTAGACTTTGGGCCCCATTTATTCAATTTATCAATCCTGAATCATTTTTATCAATAATCAATATTTTCAACAATATCAATTTCTTGATCAAATTCTAATTTCGATCATATATTGGATTTTTATCCTTGGGCTAACCATTCATTCTAAGTCTTTATTTGATTAAAAGGAATATTTCCTCCCCTTTCAATTAAATAAAAAGCCCCCACTTTCCTCTTATCCTAAGTTGCACAAATAAAACATTATTCATATTTTATAAAAAGGGAAAAAGCACTTTTTGTCTCACATGAGGCTCAAAAGTCAACACTTCACTCTCATTGGAGGATACTTGTGCACATGGATTGCTCCCTTTTCAAGCTCCACCGCTGATTAAGATCTTTTGCCTCTTAATCTCCATGGTCCATTCCTTTGCATTTCTTATAAAAGGAGAGCTCTCTCCTTCATTTAGATACCCACATTTTATGCTATTGTTATGCTGCAGGTTTTGGAGCCCTTTGAAGACATCCTTGCATCCAAGCTTTGAAGACCTTGTTGTTGCATTTCATTTAGTTTGCTTTCATAGTTGCATAATCATGACATTCTTAGTGTAGATTTCCTTTTATGCAATCTCACATAGTCTAAATAGGAAGGATTTGTAATCCATTGCTATTTCCTTTCATAGATTAGATTTCTTTTCAAGCATTGCATTGTTATCATTTAGCTTAGATTTGCATTCTCATATAGTTTGCATTGCATTTCCATTTAGATTCTTGGAGATATTGGCATTGTTGCCCTTGTCTTCACTTGAATCTCTCATTGTATGGTTGACTAGCAAGGTCACCTTCTTGTAGCTCTAGCTGAGAGCAAAACTCATAGTCCCTTGCAACTCCATGCATAGAGAGCTATGAGCCGCTTTGTGAGGCCTCACTCTTGAGTAACCTTGCATGTAATGGTTCATAGAAGTGCATATTTTAGTGTGTACATTTCTGGCGCCCACCGTGGGGCAGAGTAGATAGCTTTGTCCTTTTATTTGATGCATTTTTCGTCATTTTCGGATTAACTGTCGGAAAAATTTGTGTCTCTGGTTTTCTGTCTCAGATTATCGCGCGACACTTCTCAGAAATATCACGCGATATACTTCCTGTCTTGGCCCGATACTTCGCTCGGAAAAAGTATCGCACGCCTATAGCGAAGTCTATCGCCTAGCATCGGGCGAAGTATCGCCTGGCATCGTGCGAAGTATCGCTCGACTGGGGAAGTATCGCCCGACTATAGGAAACTGTGTCGCGCGATACTGTTGGAGACTGAGAAACATCGCCTGGTCTGGCAGAGACTTGCGCTTTCGGTTTTTTTTTTCGAATTCGACTATTTTAGCTTGCTGTTTTGTTTTACTTTGTTTAATTAGGTCTAACCTGCTTTTTTTAGCTTAAATCCATTAGATTATTGCACATTTACATTTGGATTTTGATTTTGCTAACATTGTGGGCCTAACAAGTTGTGTTTGTAGGTGCTCTCCTTTGCTTCAAAATTGCCAAAAACGCATGTCAAAGAGGGCTACTAACGGTTTTTGCAAGGCTGCCCAAGCATAAAAACAAAAAAAAAAAAAATTTCCATTTCTTGCTTATTGTTATTTTCCTTTCATTTGTGGCATTTACTAATTGTATTAGGAATCTTAATACCTTGTGAAAGGGATTTTGAGGTGGTAGGAGAAGTATGCTCTTCACCTTTAGGTGAATCAGAAAATCTTGACCCATCTTAAGGTTTTGGAAGCAAGGGGGTAATTGATCTCTTTGCTTGGTGTGTTTGGGAAAAATTCTTGAGATAGGGGAGTATGCTCTTCACCCTTGTGGTGAATCAAAAACCTTGAACCTCAAGATTTGATCCATTTTGTTTAGTTTAGGAATCCTTTAGAGGGCCTGCTCTTGAGCAATCAAGAGGAACGACTCAAGTGGGGACAACCTTGTCATCATTCTCCTTGGTGGCAAGTGATTCCAACTCACTATAATCTCAAGGCTATCAAGGACACCAAAAACCTTGATAGACATAACACTTGTCTTCGCTTGATGTAAGTACTTGTGGGATTGTGACCATGAGGAAAACATTGAGCAAGAATGCTTAAGGTACTCTTGAGGCCGCGAGGTCCTAGTCCTTTAGGAGGAGCAAGAGGGGTGTTGTGAACGGAAATCCTTATTAAGAACCATTAGATAGAAGCCACCCTCTTTTAGCCGCTTATCTTCTTAGTGCAAGGATTGATCCAAGTGGTTTACCCGGATCACCTTAAGATACTCACCATATGTGTCCCTTTGGTTGTGTCATTTTGACATTTCCATGACAAAGCCAATATCTCTTGTGGGCAACCACTTGGTGTGAGGCAAGGGGGCATCAAGTTGTGGGCTAAGTTGATAAGTATTGAGCCTTGTCTTGTAGGTAGTAATTGCTTGATTTGTCTTCGATTGTGTGATACCAGTGTAAACGTTCTCAACATACAAACAATCGGTAGCATTCATAGGGTGCTTTTTCAATTTTGATATCACAAGTGTTTGTCTTGGCAAGGTTGCTTTTGCCCTTGTTTCAAGTGCTTGAAGACATGTTTGATCCTTTACTATTTGCAAACCTGTCTAAATGCTGTTGAATTTGTGACTGAAACCAAGAACATCAACCCTCAGACTGAAAATTTTGACCAAACGGACCCAAAAATGCAAATTTCACACAATTCTGGTCAAGAGTTGAATAATTCTGTAACAGTATCGCACCCTGTAAGGCGAAGTATCGTGCGATACTTCGCACATGCTAGAAATATCGCACCCTTTGAAGAGAAATATCGTGCGATAGTTCGCCCCTGACGGACTATCGCCCTGCCTGCCTGGGGTATATCGCCCTATAGTATTAAGAAGTATCACCTGTCTTAGGGCGAAGTATCGCACAGGTAGAGGTTTATCACCCCAGTAGCCTGGAGTATATCGCCTGAATCATTTTTGTCGTGCTTAAATTTTGGTCAGTTGCAGTTGCTGTCAATTAGGCCAGGTCTTAGAACAGGCTTCTCACCCTGACGTTTGAGATTTGTCTTGACTCCAAATCTCTGGTTCTTAGTTCTTCGGGATAGCATCGTTTGGTTTACAAAGTCACTTTGGAATCATTGTCAAGTTAGAAAGCCATTCTTGGTGCCAAGGTTCATCTTTAAAAGTGTTAGCTATATTCTGGGAAAATTTCAGTTCTCTTATTGTCCAAATCACTTTCATTTTTAATTATCTTTTGGCCTAGTCCAACCTCCTGATTCAAAAGTGCAAGGGTAGTCACCCTTTGATTTGAAGCACCTCTTTGACAGTGTTGGTAAAGCCCCCTTTCTTTTCTTTTTTTCATCTTTCTTTGGACAATAGAGGATTTCGATTATCCTAGTTTGGTGTGGACACTTTGAAAGATCACCTTATCATTGAGAATATCTCTCTTTCATGTCAGTTACGATAAGGTACCAAGTTAATCAAGGGAAGCGACCCCCTGTTGCCTTTAGCCAGTTACCACCTATCAAGACCCGTCGACAACCTAAGGGAAAAGGACCCCTTTTTGACCAATCTCCTAAGAGTGAATCTGAGGTTTGTTTCAATCCGGGAGCTAACCCTAGTGAAGTGAGCACCTCTTTCATACCACTTTCATCAAGCATGGACATGAGTTACACTTTCACCCGACAACAAAGAGAAGCCATGAATCAAACTCTCGAGGATATCTTTCAACGACACAGAGGAGAGTATGGTGGTTCTTCTCATGCCAGTCCACCCGGGTCACCTCCTAACAATGCGAGGTATTTTGATGCTCAACAACGAGCTGAAAGACAGCATAAGTCAGCCCACTCAGATTCAGGGTCACAACACGAAGACCAGAACAACGAATCTAGTGATCACCATATCAACGCAGCTAATGCAATAAGGCATTCAAGACAAACCTCCCCACTTAAGGACACTTCTCGATATGCAAATACAAGATTAAGAAGCATTGAGAGAGAGAAGCAAGCCTACTTAGATGAACAGGCTGCAAAAAAGGAAAAATTCCGACAACTAGAGGAAGAGGAACGTGCATTGTTGGATATACAGAAAAGAGTCGCCCAAGAAGAAGAAGATAGACTCTATGCACAACAACTCCAAAATCGATCTAACAGGAGGGGAGCCAATAGTGGGACCAACTCGCCCCCATCTACCCCTTCCCCTAGCCCTCGAAGAAGATCAAAGACACCCTCACGATCCCCAAGTCCTAGAGGGAGAAGGACTTCAAGATATGACCATCATAGGAGACAATCGTCTCATAGACATTCAAAGCAACCCTCCCAACGAGCACATCATGGCTCACAACATGGAGGCAGTTATGCTAAATCTGATCATATGGACTTCATGACTATGCAACAAGAACCATCCTTTCAAGCCTATGTGGAGCAATACGTGGAACAAAACAAAGACCAATTTTTGGAAAGTCTTATCAACAAAGGTGCCAAAGTTCCATATAACTTTGATATTCACCAAAAAATCAAGAAACAGAATCCTTCAACTGATGAGTTAATCTTACAAATGCAAAAGGATATAGACAGAATGAAGGCTCCCAAGAGTACATTTCATTTGGACTCCATATGTCCTAATCCCATTGACAAAAGTGTGGTGATGGTAGAATTCCCTAAGAAAGTTGAATTCCCAATATACGACAAATATGATGGCACGGGTGACCCTCATGACCATGTTCGACAATTCTACATAATGAGCTTCTCCTTCCACCACGAAGACTCGTACTTGCTGAGATTATTCCCAAGGAGTTTAAAAGGTCAAGCCATGGAATGGTTCACCAACCTTTCCCCTCCAGTAAGGACATTTAGAGAACTTGTCCAAAGATTTGTGCAACATTTTGCTTACAATTTATCTAGGTCGGTCACCATGCTTGATTTGTGTAAACTTAAGCAAAATCAAGGGGAATCTTTTGTCACCTTTTTGCAACGATGGAGGCGATTGTGTTCAAAATACCCAAGGACAATCCCTGAAGAAGAAAGAATTGATATCATTGTGAACAATCTAATACCAGAACTCAAGTATGAAGTCAAGAAGATTCCATTTAATTCTTTTGATACTATGGTAGAGGTGGCATGTCGCATTGAGGATGTCCTAAAAGAACAAGGAATTTTGGCTAAACCAACAAATAACAACAATAGCCAAAATAACAATACTAATGGTAACAAGGACAAAAAGAACTCTTTTTGGAACAAAAACAAGCAAGTCGTCAACGACGGAGTTGTTGATTCATCTCAAGTCAAAAATGAAGGAGTTCTTAATCTCTCTCATGCAGTTCAAGCTATGAAGTTGCAAACATCGTCAACGCCACAAGACAAACCTCAGTATCAAAAGAGATCTAAAACGGAGAAAAGACAATTCACTAAATTGGGAGAATCCTATGCAGATGTTTTTAAGACACTAGTTGCTAATAATCTGGCGCACCCACAGGATCCTACAAAAAATCGAATACCAGATTCTTTACCTCATTGGTGGGATGCTAAGGCTTTTTGCGTTTTCCATAATGGGATTGGACACGATATAGAAAATTGTTTCAAACTCAAGCATCTTGTCCAAGACCTTATTGAGAAAGGACAATGACAAGTGGGTGGGTTAACTACTAATGCAGACCATAAAGCCTTTAAAGAGCCCTTGCCTAAATATGAAAAAGGAGAGAATTCTAGTAAGAATGGCAAGGCGGCTATTAACTATACATACACACATGCTGATAATGTGATTAATATGCTTGAAGTGGTTGACGATAATATCAACATGGTGAGAAAGAACGATCCTTATGGACATAATGTGGACTCAATTCCTATGACTAATGAAAGACCCGCTGTGGTGATAAGAGGTCCTCACACACAAGGAATGCCCCGGTCCCTCAATGTTGTCACTAGGGGACAGGCTCAAGCACCCATTATCATCAAAGGTCCTAGCACTAGCAAGTCTAAACAACCCACGTCCAAAGGTGCTCCTCCAAAACCTGTCGTTGGTCCTGATTCCAATTACAACCTTATTGACCAACTACAACGTACACCCACTCAGATATCCATTTTTGAGCTTTTAGAATTATCTCCTAAGCACAAGCGCGTCCTCGAGGATGCCTTGCGAGCAGCCAATGTCCCTAATAACTTAGATATCGACCAATTCCAAAACATGGTCAACCATTTGGCTAGCCCTCATTTCCTCACCTTCTCAGAAGAAGATGACAAATCCATTAGTCACCCACATAATTTGGCCTTACACATCGAGGTCATGATTCATAAAACCCGTGTTAGACGTGTACTAATAGATGGGGGTGCGGGGCTCAATATTTGTACTCTGAGTTTGCTGCTAGCTCTAGGGTATTCTGAGAACGTCATTGACACAAAGAAAAGAATCACAATCAAAGCATATGATGAAGCAGAAAGAAGTTCTAAGGGATTGGCTGTTTTGCCTATTCGTATCGGTCCTGTAGAAAGAGACATATTGTTCCAAATTGTTGATGTTGGACCTCTCGCCTACAACATTTTGCTAGGTAGGCCATGGATTCATGAAATGCAGGCAGTCCCATCGACATATCACCAGTGTGTTAAGTTCCCCCATAATGGTGTAGAAATTTGCATCCCGGGAGACAGTGCTCTATCAGTTAATACCGTTTCTGCGGGATCACATGTACCTTTGAATAGAGAAGCTGACAATCCTAGTAGTTCACTTGAACAATGCAAGCAGAAATTCAAGACCATGGACCTTGGGATGGGAGATTATAAGATTGATTCTTTTACAAAAATGCCAATCTCTCCTAGGTCTTATGGGAGACCCTCCCCAAATGTGAAGCCTTCATCATCAGCAATGATGTTATTTGGGAAATTTGTTGAGTCTTCGGTCCCCATTCAAGAAGAGAAAGAAGAAGTTGCTGTAAGGAACTGGATATATCACGAAGAGAAATACAAACATAATGAGAATTTTGCTCCTTCACCTGAAACTTATGGGAAAGGATATACACTGGTCAAAAATATGGGATATCCGGGATTTGGTCCCCTTAGTCATAGGCTGGATGCTAAAGCTGAGCCTCTTGATCATGCTCTCTTTGGACGCAAAAATAAGTCCACGATCGGCTTAGGTTTTGAGAACAAGAAGAAGAAAGGTATCCTTGTCCCAGTTGCAACGGACAGTGACAGTGATGCAGATTATACGCCCGATCTCTCCAATCAACAAGATGTGTCTGATGATTGGGTGCCCTCCACGAATCTCCTTTGGGGAGATTCCACAGATTTGATGCTTAATAATCCTACTATCCCAGCTGCGACGGATAGTGATTGTGTGACTTCTAGATTGTCAAAGGAAAATGTTACTGTCCTAGCTGCGACGGATAGTACCAATACTAGAAAGGGGGAAACCCTCCCTAACCTTGAGGCTTCTACATCACGAGGCCTAAATGATGACTCAGAGATAGACTCCCATGAATATGAATGGGATTCGCTTTCAGATGCAACAATTGATCTAGATGTAGATATTATCCACGCCTATAGTACCCAACCCGATGCAACTAACGATCCTAGTGTCAGACTAGAGGATTGCCCTCCTCAAATCGCCTTAGTAGACGATGCTTCGTTTGATAGGATGAGCCCCAATTCAGGTATCTTAGGAGAAGACTTGATGAGCTCCGATTATATGGTCACCAGAGATGACACCTTTCACATTCACAACATCGAACCTACCATTGACTTGCCCCTTGTTCACTTTGACCTAATTGACTGGCCCCAGCGCCACCACGAGCCCACATTCCTCACATTTCGCAACGATTACGAAATTGCTTGCTATCTGAATGCTCTCGAACCCGTGGCTTCTTCCACCAGTGAACCAACAACCAGCATGATGGAGCCTGATATTAAGTACCTCAGTCTCAAAACAAAAGAGAAAAAGAAAAATAGGTCTGATGGCGAAAACCACTTTGTGGCGGTGTCAGAACCAAAAATAGTAAAAAGAAATGACGCATCCAAAGGTGAAAACCTCTTTGAGGCACCTAAGGATGGGGTACTTAATAACTTGCCGAGTTATTTCCAGGATAGATCATCAATCTTGATTGAACCAACAAAGCCGGTCAATCTAAACACAGAAGAAAATCCTCAGATAGTCCATCTTGCTCAGTCTTTATCAGAGGAAGAGACCAAGGCATATGTACAGTTTTTACAGAAAAAGAAAATTAATTTTGCATGGACCTACTCAGACATGCCAGGGCTTGACACAAATCTCATAATGCATCACTTATCTATAGCTCCAGGAGTCAAGCCAGTCAAACAGAGACTAAGAAAAATGCATCCACATATAGCTCTACTTGTCAAAGGAGAATTAGAAAAGCTTTTGAAAGCTGGATTTATTAGAGCCATCGATTATGCAGAATGGATCTCAAACATAGTACCGGTATCCAAACATGATGGGTCCATTCGTGTCTGCACAGATTTTAGAGATCTAAACAAAGCATGCCCAAAGGATGACTTTCCACTTCCAAACATTGACATGATAGTGGACATGACGGCGGGCTATGACATATATTCCCTAATGGATGGTTTCTCGGGGTATAATCAAATCAAAATAGCTCCTGAAGACCAAGAGAAAACAGCCTTTACATGCGCATGGGGAACCTATTGTTGGAACGTCATGCCATTCGGGTTAAAGAATGCAGGAGCAACCTACCAAAGAGCTATGACAACTATCTTTCATGATATGATGCACAAAAATATGGAAGATTATGTGGATGATACCATGGAAAATCAAGAAAAAGGGACACACACCTCAATGATCTGGAAGTAATTCTAGATCGTATGGAACAATTTCAACTCAGATTGAATCCAAAGAAGTGCGCATTTGGCGTCACCTCAGGCAAACTTTTAGGATTCATAATATCAGCAAAAGGTATCGAGGTTGATCCCGAAAAGGTCCAAGCAATCCTAGATATGCCACCTCCTCGAAATATCAGCCAAATGAGAAGTCTTCAAGGACGTCTTCAATCAATTAGGAGGTTTATTTCTCAGCTTGCAGATAGAGCGCAACCCTTCAACAAGACATTGCATAAGGGTGCTTCTTGTGTTTGGAACGAGGATTGTCAAAAGAGCCTAGATCAGATCAAACAATACTTGGCTAATCCTCTGATCTTAATGCCTCCTATTTCAGGGAAACCATTGCTTCTATATATCTCAGCTACAGACACTTCCCTAGGGGCATTATTGGCTCAAACAGATGATACTGGGAAAGAACGGGCCATCTACTATATCAGCCGTACTCTAGTCTCTTATGAGATCAATTACAATAATATTGAGAAGTCTTGTCTCGCGGTGGTGTTTGCTTCTCAAAAGTTGCGCCACTACATGCTTGCTCATACCATACACTTGATTGCCAAAATTGATCCCCTTAAATATTTGCTTGGTAAGGCTGCCCTGACGGGTAGACTTGCTAAATGGATGATGGTCCTCACTGAATTTGACATAGAGTACGTTGAAAGGAAGGCAATAAAAGGGCAAGCTATTGCTGACCAATTAGCTGATTTTCCAATCCAGGATAGTATGCCAGTCCAAGTGGAATTCCCAGATGAACACATCTTATATACCACTACTCGCACTTGGACAATGTTCTTTGATGGCTCCCGCATGCAAAATGGATCAGGTGCCGGAGTGTTATTTGTTTCTCCACATGGGTACAACATTCCAAAGTCTTATAAACTATTGTTCCCATGTACCAATAATATTGCAGAATATGAAGCTTTAACTAATGGCTTGAAAATGGCTATAGAATGGAATATCACAGAATTACATGTCTTTGGGGATTCTCAGCTAATCATCAACCAAGTCAATGAAGAGTATCAAACCAAGGATGACAAATTGATACCTTATAAAAAGATGGTTGATTCTTTGAAACGCTATTTCACCTTTGTGACGTTTCAACAAATCCCTAGGATAGAGAACAAAGCTGCAGACGCCATGGCCACATTAGCTTCACTTCTTCAGTTGGAGACACATGAATCCAGATTTGAATTCCTGGTGGAAGAGCTACACCATCCCATCTTTGACTCATCTAAAAGCCGTGTCATTTGTGCCATTATCACACACGAGTCCTCCCGATATGGTGCTATCTATTCATATCTTCGTGATGGCATCATCCCTGACACATTCACCTGCTCCGAACGCCGAAACCTCATCCGTAACGCCTCTCGCCACACCCTCATCTCTGGTGACTTATATAGAAGGGGTTTAGATGGGACACTCCTTAGGTGCTTGGAAAAGGAGGAATCCAACCAAGCGTTAGCTGACATACACGAGGGCATTTGTGGTGGGCATTCTAATGGTCTTGCCATGGCCCGAAGGTTGCTTAGGGCGGGATATTATTGGCCCACAATGCAGATAGACGCAGTCACCTTTGCTAAGTCATGTGAAAAATGTCAGAAACACGGCAACCTGATTCATGCTCCGGGTAGGGAACTAATCCCTTCTATTTCTCATTGGCCATTTCAGCGCTGGGCCTTTGATCTGGTTGGGCAAATTCACCCCAACTCATCAGGTGGACACAAGTTCATTATTACTGCCACTGACTACTTCACAAAATGGGTGGAGGCCGTACCACTTTCTGTTGCTTCAGGAAGGACCATTTCTTTGTTCATCTTGAACCATATCATTTGCCGATTTGGAGTGCCTTCTGAGATCATTACTGACAATGGAGGTCAATTTAAGAATAAAGACCTAAAGCACCTGTGCAAAAAGTTTAAAATCAAGCAACATTGGTCCTCCATATATTTACCACAAGGAAACGGACAGGCCGAAGCTTCTAACAAAACCATTCTTAAGATTCTTCATAGAACAGTACACAAGAATGGTAGGGATTGGCACTTACAAATCAATCCAGCACTATGGGCTTACCGAACAAGCATTCGCACACCTACAGGGGCCACTCCTTTTTCTCTCACCTATGGCGCTGAAGCAATATTGCCTTTAGAAGTCGAGATACCATCCCTCAGAGTCTCACTCAAAGGTTTGATTACAGATGAGGATTACCGTGCCATGAGGTTGCAGGAACTAGAACTTCTAGATGAGAAGCGTAAGGCTTCCTTTGATCATATGAGAGCGTATCAGAAGCGTATGTCCAAGGCATTCAACAAGAAGGTTCGCCCTAGAGAATTTCAAATAGGTGATCTTGTTTTACGAGAAAATCCTAAGAACCAGCAAAACAGAGAGCAAAAGGGCAAGTTTGAACCTAACTGGCTTGGACCATATGTCATCACAGCTGCTTTTGGTACTGGTGCGTATTTACTATCAGATCCTGATGGAGAACAGCTCCCTGATCCCATCAACATTGTGCACCTTAAGAAGTTCTATCCTTGATGCCCGTTCTGTCTGGGGGCACCTTTTGTATATATCTTATTGGTCCTGAAAAAAAAAAAAATTTCAAAAAAATTGATATATGATGCTGAAAAAATCCTAAAAAGTATAAAAATGTCCTGAAGAAACTACAAAAAAAAATCAAAAAAAATTCAAAAATTCAAAAAAATAGAAAAAGTGCCTTGGTGAAAACCTAACAATAGGCGCCTTGGTAGCAAAAATACAAAAAAATAAAAAAATGAAAAAAATGATGCCAAGTGGTGAAAACCTGGAAACAGGCGCTACTTGAGGCCTTTGTACCCCTATTTGTTAGCATGCGTCCTCGACACTTAACCACTTTCCATCATGCCTTGACCTTATTTGGCTTAGTCTGGAATTGGTCTTTGTCTTTGTCTAGGGGGCATAACTGCTCGCATTGGTCCTTTAGGTGCGTTTGTCTCTTGGGGCATTTCACAACAGGTGTTTTTCAACACCACCCCAAACAGTGTTTTTCAACATTACCCTTGCGTCGAGTGTTTCTTAACACTTATCGGATGTCTTGCCTATAGTCTAAGTATAATGCGATAATGCTCATGTGCAGATATGATATTCAGAATTTGACTCTATGACCAAAACACACACACTTAAACAATCAACTTGATGATGATATGATGACTTTATTTTTCTTTGTGTGCTGTCTATGAGGATTTTTTTGATGAGTGGTCTCTCCCTGAGAAGTTTTCGATGATGCATAGCTAGAAGACTGAGGGAATGAGAACATGTTTTCTTTCTTTATCTGCTTGTGGGTATATTTTGTTTATCCTAACTGTCATGAGCATTTATGCTGGTCCTACTTGACACTATGGATTGACAGGGTATTATCCTTGACTGTTTTGCGAGTGCATGCTTTTAGCTATCCTGACTTTCATGTGTCCTGATACAAGCATAATCTCGCCATATCAAACTTAGGTAATCTTACTGCATTAGTCATCTTGACCTATATGTCTTTGATGCCTAGGTAAGATTTCCACATTTCTATCTGATAAAGATCATATTCATATCCTCATAGTAATGCTAGTGTGCATTGTATGATCTTACGACGCTACCAATAACGCTCGATGATGATAATTAGATGTCTATAAGCGTTGTGACCTTGCAAGTCAACCACTTTCATAGTAGCTTGCATTTTTAGGGTCATGTTAGTCTAGTCTTGCATCTTGCACATGGAGAGAGCTCTCCTTTTCATCCTACATGGACCTGTTAGTCAACTGCGCTCACCTTCTCTTCTTCTTGATCATGTCTTTCGCTCCTTGTCTTTTTCATCTCGAACCTGTTCCTGTTCATCACAAGGGGTTAATCACATCATCATATCTATATCAAAACTGTCATTTTCAAGAAACATAGGTCTATATCATACACATGAGAACTATACATACAACTATGAGAGAGAACATACATAAGCACATACATAAGCATTTTGAGCAAAATGACAAGACAATATACATAAACTGATACATCCATCATAAGTGAGACAAATACACATGATATACCGAACATCCAGTAATCTCATAAATCAATAAATGTCATGAATATACAATATGAGATCCCAAAAATCTGGATCAACAGTCTCAAAATATGTCCAAACAACCTAAGACCTAACCCTAAGACTCGCTACCACCCTCGTGAGGAGCTCGTGGTGGTGGAGGAGGCATAGCTCTCCTATCAAAAGCCACGTCTGATACCCCTGCCCGCTGAGAGTATGATGGTGCTCTCTCACCCTCTGGGACGGCCTGCAGATATAATCCGTGATAGTAAGCAGCCCTCGCTGACTCCCGTCGGAGCTCCAGTGCCTCGGTCTGTGCCATCGCCTCACGGCGTGCTATCTCTGCTCTAAGATCAGCTATCTGCTGATCCCGCTCTGCCCTCAGATCCAGGAGCTGCTGATCTCTCACAGCTATGGTGGTCCGCAGCTGCTGTATCTCTGCCTCCCGAGCCTGTATCTGGGCTCTCAGGTCCTCTCCCCCCGCAGGCTGCTCCTGCTGTACCTCTGCCTGCCGGCGAGCTGGTCTCGCCTCCTCCTCAGGAGTGGCTGATCTCTGTCCCCGTGACCGTTTCCGGCCACCTGATCCCGACCCCTCTCCTCTCTCCATCCTCCTCCCTCTCCCCCTCCCGCCATCCCCTCCATCTCCTCCCTCCTCTCCTCCGTCCCCTCCGTCTCCTCCGTCCCCTCCCTCTCCTCCCTCTCCTCCCGGCGCTGGCACCTGAGCATCCGGTACTGTAAATCGAGGGAATGGTACCCTCCGCCGCTCTGCTCTGTAGGCTCCATCAGCCCCTGCGTCTGCCACATCTGGGAAATACTCCCAGGGCTCGCTCCTGATACTCGCTGTCTCTACGACAGCCTGCTGATAGTCCAGCATGGGTAGCCACCCATGTCCCTCCTCGTCTCTGGCTCTGGCATAAGTAGTAGTCTCTGTCGAGACTCGCTGCTGCCTCCGGAACTGCCGCCACACCCGACTGATGCAAAATCTCTCTATGATATCTGCATGTCGACCTACCAGTGGCCGACTGCATAGCATATAACTGAGCTCCTCATCTGCATCACTCCATCCCTCCACATCCCTGTATGGCCTCCATGTGAATGAGGCTATCTCATCCAGAATCCGCCGATAGTAGGTCACATCCCCTGAATGGGCATGTGATATAAACCCAATGTACCTGTAAATGAATGGGTACCTCCTCTCCCTCGGCTGAACCCTGGGACGCACTACAGCAATGTGCTCCCATGCCCATACCTGTGCCAGGATGGCACCACACGCCCATGTCCGACCGTCCCTGTAGACGATCTCATGCAGCTCATGATACATCTCTGCTAAGATCGCAGGCCCCCATGCCATCCGTCGAGGCCTGCCTACCAAATCTACCAGTAGCCTGCCCCATCCGAGCGGGAATCCTTTCTGACTGCGATCAGTCATCAGGATCTGTGAAATAATCGATGCCACAATACATGGCACCGGATAGTCTTGGCCGAAGTCATCAAGCAGTCGCTCCCAGCTGACATGCTTGTCTAGGATGGTCACATCCTGAAACATCTCCTGAATCAATCGGTGCCCCTCAGTGACGTCCTGATCATAGTACACCTGTGACAAACACATAAATCATGTTAGTTTTCATCTCATGGAAACATTACATTTATGATTATATCTCAAAACATGATTATACTTACAGGCTCTCCGTGGCATGGAACTCGGAGGATCCTATAGACGTCCTCTAAGATGATCGACGCCTCTCCAGTAGGTAGATGGAAGGTGTTGTGCTCGCTGTGCCATCTCTCGGCCAGCGCAGTCAACAACCCATGGTCTGCTCGGATATAAGGGTACCTCAACAGATACCGGAATCCCATAGCCCTGATATCGGCATTGCCCGGATCATCCAGATCTCGGACACACCGTAATCCTGTCACCTTCGGCGCTCTGATGATGAGCGCCGGAAAAACCTCCTGCAAGCCAAAACCAAACCCGTTGTTAGTACATATCATGATGGATGTCCAAAAAAAACTCAGTATAAAACATCTTAACAACGTAACATTGTCTAGACCCATGTCATTTTTGCTCAAAAATGCATTAAATATCAAAATTTTCAATTGGGCGATATTCTTTTTTGGAGAAATATCATGCGATACTTCTCCCTATGGTAGGGCGATAAACCTTATGTCGAGCGATACTTTGCCCGCTATCGCGCGATCTTTCGCCCATTATCGTGCGATACTGATGCCCAAAGCGTGCGATACTTTTGGGGCACGCGAAGTATCGCGCGATACTTCTCCCCAAAGCGCGCGATACTTCTAAAGTATCGCGCGATATTTCGCACAACTAAAAATTTTGAAATTTAAAAATTTGAAAAAAACGTGCTAAAAAAGCTATTAAATGCTAAAAATGGCCAAAAAGCTCGAGTTTTTCGAAAACATACCGGGGCAGGATAGTGTGGTGACCGGTTATGCAACCGGGCGCGCTCAAATCGATGCCTGTGGACGGGAACTCCTGCTTGCTGAGCCATTTTCTCTCTCTAAAGCTCTGAAATTCTCAAATCACTAAAAGACAAATGATTTTTGAAAATGACATTTTGACCCGTTTTATAGCATTTTGACTTTTTGACCTAATTTTCAAAACACTTCAGAATTGCGCAAAAATTGCACCCCTAGCTAATTTCGACGTCCTGGATCCATTTTCGGACTCGAAATCGAAATCCGAGGTCATCTTCATAGTTAAAATCGCGTTTCAAAATTCTTTCCCCCCTTCTGCGCAGTTGATTGACCTTTTGAGGCATAATTTGATTTTCGGTGGAATTTCTTCCTTTCCATGTCTCTCAAACTTTCTAGCCTTTCATTCGCTCTATTTCTAGTCTTCTATTTCTTTTCTTCTAGCTCATCGCTGGGGCATGTTTCATTGCCTAATGGTTAACCTATTTGACCCTTACCTTCGATTGTGATTTTATTCTAATTTGATCACCCTTATCAATTTTCTGTCTCTCCTCTACTTGATTTCGATTTTGATTCCGAGGGGGGCAGTACCTATGGGATTCTCATCCCCAATTGCTTGATTCTCTTGATTCAGACATCTTTTGTGAGCTTTTGCTCAAAACTTGAGATTCTTATCTCTCATTTTTAGACATTGATTATTGTCTAGCAGCGACGGTGATAGTTTTGTCTAAAGCTTGATTTGCACCTAGCAGCGACGGTGTTGGTCTAAGCTATTGTTCATGTTTTATCCGGATGTGATCCCGAATCGACCTCATATCTGAGTTGTTTTGTGATCCCAAATCGATCTCACATTTCAATTCTTCTTTGACTGCATGTGTTCCCAAATCGATCACACATTAGTCAAAGAGGGGCAAATGTATGCACCCTAAAATGGTCGCCTAGACTTTGGGCCCCATTTATTCAATTTATCAATCCTGAATCATTTTTATCAATAATCAATATTTTCAACAATATCAATTTCTTGATCAAATTCTAATTTCGATCATATATTGGATTTTTATCCTTGGGCTAACCATTCATTCTAAGTCTTTATTTGATTAAAAGGAATATTTCCTCCCCTTTCAATTAAATAAAAAGCCCCCACTTTCCTCTTATCCTAAGTTGCACAAATAAAACATTATTCATATTTTATAAAAAGGGAAAAAGCACTTTTTGTCTCACATGAGGCTCAAAAGTCAACACTTCACTCTCATTGGAGGATACTTGTGCACATGGATTGCTCCTCTTTCAAGCTCCACCGCTGATTAAGATCTTTTGCCTCTTAATCTCCATGGTCCATTCCTTTGCATTTCTTATAAAAGGAGAGCTCTCTCCTTCATTTAGATACCCACATTTTATGCTATTGTTATGCTACAAGTTTTGGAGCCCTTTGAAGACATCCTTGCATCCAAGCTTTGAAGACCTTGTTGTTGCATTTCATTTAGTTTGCTTTCATAGTTGCATAATCATGACATTCTTAGTGTAGATTTCCTTTTATGCAATCTCACATAGTCTAAATAGGAAGGATTTGTAATCCATTGCTATTTCCTTTCATAGATTAGATTTCTTTTCAAGCATTGCATTGTTATCATTTAGCTTAGATTTGCATTCTCATATAGTTTGCATTGCATTTCCATTTAGATTCTTGGAGATATTGGCATTGTTGCCCTTGTCTTCACTTGAATCTCTCATTGTATGGTTGACTAGCAAGGTCACCTTCTTGTAGCTCTAGCTGAGAGCAAAACTCATAGTCCGTTGCAACTCCATGCATAGAGAGCTATGAGCCGCTTTGTGAGGCCTCACTCTTGAGTAACCTTGCATGTAATGGTTCATAGAAGTGCATATTTTAGTGTGTACAGTGCCAGCTATGTTGGCACCTAAGTAGAATGGAGAATGGTGAATGTGTATTGATTCTAGAGCTATCAACAAGATAACAATTAAGTATCAGTTTCCTATTCTGAGAATCGATGATATAGTGGATTGTTTGAGTGGAGCAAAATATTTTACCAAGATTGATTTTAAGAATGGATATCATTAGATTAGAATCAGAGAAGGTGATGAATGGAAGAGTGCTTTCAAGAAAAAAAATCTTTGTATGAATGGTTGGTTATGCCTTTTGGTTTAACAAATGCACCTAGTATTTTTATGAGGTTAATGAATGAGGTTCTGTAGAAATTCTTGGTAAAATTTGTGATTGTGTACTTGGATGAAATTTTGATATTTAGTAAAACTAGAGAAGATCATATGTTTCATATTAGACAAGCATTGCAAAGTTTGAAAAAGGAAAAGTTGTTGATTAATTTGAAAAAGCGTTCCTTCATGAAATATGAGATTGTGTATTTGGGATTTGTCATTTCAACTAATGGTTTGAAGATGGATCTTGAGAAGGTTGATGCTATTCTTGATTGGCCTACACCTTAGAATGTTGGTGAGGTAAGATTATTCCATGGTTTGGAAAGTTTCTACCAAAATTTCATCAGAAATTTCAGTTCCATTTGCAATGCTATGACCGAGATAATGAGAGGAGATAAAAGAGAATTAAAGTGGACACATGGAGCTGATAAGAGTTTTGAGAATTTGAAAGAAAAGGTTTTTTAATTACCTATATTATCCTTACCTAATTTCAATAAGGTATTCCAAGTTGAATGTGATGCAAGTGGTAGTGCAATAGGAGTTGTGTTGAGTCAATAAGGTAGACCTATTGCTTTCTTTAGTGAGAAGTTGAATGATGCTAAAAGGAAATATTCAATGTATGATAAAAAATTCTAAGCTATTGTTCAAGCCCTAAAGAAATAGAGACATTATTTGATGTCAAAGGAATTTGTGTTGTATACTGATCATAAGGCTTTACAATATTTGGGTATTCAAAATAAGTTAAATCAGAGACATATGAAATGGGTTTCAGAGTATTTCTAGAATTTCACATTTGTGATCAAGCATAAGTATAGAGTGTCTAACCAAGTTACTGATGCATTGAGTAGAAGAATATATTTGATGACTGAAATGAGAATTAAGGCTCTTCATTTTGATGATATGAAGAATTTTTATGAAACTGACCCTGATTTTTCTAAGTCATGGAGAATGTGTAGAGCACCTATTCCACATCAACTGAGTAAGTGGGAAGACTATTTCATTCAAGAAGGTATGTTGTTCAAAGGAATTCAGTTATGTGTATTGAGAGGATCAATGAGAGCTAATTTGATAAAGGAAAAATATAGTAGTTGTTTGGTTGGACATTTTGGCATTGATAAGACATTGAGTTTTCTTAAGGAAAGGTATTTTTGGCCTCAGTTGTATAAGGATGTTCAAAAATTTGTGAAGAGTTGTGGAGTTTGTCAAGTTGTAAAAGGAATAAGTCAGAATATTGGATTGTATACATCAATTTTAGTTCTTGAGAAACCTTGGAGAGATATCACCATGGATTTTTTTCTTGGCTTACCGAGGACTACAAGAGGTAATGATCCCATATTTGTTGTTGTGGACATATTTTCCAACACATTTCATACCAGGTAGGAAACCATCAGATATAGTGCATATAGAAGATCTTTTCTTCATGGAGATTGTCAGATTGCATGGATTACCAAGGAGTATCATCTCTGACTAAGATAATAAGTTTTTTGGCTATTTTCAGATGACTCTATGAAAGAAGCTAGACACCAAGTAGAAGTATAGTTCTACATTTCATCCATAGGTCGATGGATAAACTGAGGTTGTAAATAGAAGTTTGGATAACTTATTGAGATGTTTAGTTGGAGACAAACCGATTAATTAGGATTTAATGTTGGCACAAGAAAATTTTTCATACAATAATTTAGTTAATAGGAGTACTAGAAAGATACATTTTCCAATTGTTATTGGCATACAACTGAGAGGTATATCACACTTGAATGATATTGCTAGAGAAGAGAAGAGGAGTGTTGAAGGGGAAGAATTTTCTGAGTTTATGAAGTCATTGCATGACGAAGTGAAACCTAAGTTAGAGAAGAGCAATCAGAAATACATTGATAGTGTAGATAGGTCAAGAAGACATAAGTTTTTCTAAGTTGGTAATGAGGTAATGGTTCATTTGAAGAAATGAAGATTTCCTCTTGGAACCTATGGCAAGTTGAAGATGAATAAGTTTTGTCCCTCCAAGGTACTAAAGAAATTTGATAGTGGAAATACTTATGAATTTGAATAACCTAATGACATGAACATATCACCAATATTTAACATTTTGCATATTTTTATGAGTATAATTATCCTATTGAAGAAGTGAGAGTACAGAGTGATTGTCCTAAGAAGAAGATAGAAGAAGTTGAAATTTTTTTGGAACAAAGAGTTGGTACAAGCACAAGAGGAAAGGATTACATGGAATATTTGGTAAAGTGGAAGAATAGACTGATTGAAGACTCTACATGGATTTCTCAATCTGAGTTGGATTCAATCCAGGTTGTAGCCCACTCATGATTCAGAGAATCATTTATTTTCAACCCCAGGTGTTTGATGTAGGAGCATCTTGGTTTTTTAGCAATCCTGTATCTTGGTAGCTTGTTTGATGTGCTTGATAACTACTTTTGAGTTCTTGGTGGAGTGTTCCTATTTTTTTCATCGATGAGCTTGGTTACATATTTCTTCTCTGTGTATTTTACCGAGTGGCTTTGGTGTGTTCTTTCATCGAGTTAGTTCAGTGTGTTTGGTGTTTCTTAGTGGCTTTGTTCACCGATGGGTTTATTTTGATTGTTTTGTTGAGGCCAACATGTGCATTCAATTTTATTCATGATCTTAACATTTTGATCATTCATTAGGAAATGTGTGGACCTAGATCTAGGTCATTTCTTTCACCAATGTTGGATCTAGAGGATTCTTGTGGCTGACATGTTCGTTAGCCTCGAGTATAAATATATAATAGTTTATTCTAGGTTTAGGAGCGAAGTGGAATGAGGAGAAAGATAGAAAGATGCATTTTATAGATCTCACATGCATGTGTATTGTAATAGATCTATGATTGAATTTCATTATAGTGGCCGTAACTAGGAATGCCTCATAGCCTGACATGTAAGAAGTTTGATGAATAAATAATATTGATATGCATTCTTTTGTTTCTATTTTTCTAAGTAATTACTTCATGTTATGATTTAGCAAGGTGGTTCGGTACTTGGGAGAGCCTTTGGCCCCATTTATCTATCCTCCCTTATGTCAAGGATATATTTGTACCTTGCCTAAAAAAAAAAGGTTCTTGTGATCAAAGGTCCAAGATTCTAGTGTTGGTAGAGAAGACCACAAAAGGTTAAATCTACCAACAAGAGAAAATTTCTCAAAATAAGAGATGCAATCCAATACCTCATTTCCCAACACAATCTTTGGAAAAGAGGTGGCATGGGAGAGACATTTCAAAGGCTTAGAAAAATATCCCTCGTTAAGTTTACAAATCATGTCAGCAAACAAGCTTTCAAGAAGGGATTTGATAGAAGCATTTACCATTGAACTTTCTTGGCAAGTTTTTCGTAAGGGAAGTAACATTGGATTGGAGAAATCTACCACCAGATTGTAGTTAAGAGATTCCAAGGCCAGGGAACCCTTACCAAAGGGGTGTTACCCCCATTCTCCAAGGATGAGAGACACAAATTTGAATTTGGGGAGTGAGCAAGTGAGCAGGAGTCCATCATCGAAAGATATATATTAATAAAATAATGGAATGTTAAATTACATATTTTTTAATAGGGGAAAATAGGTTTTGAATGGACCCTCAAAATATTTACAAAAAAATCACTAACATGTAAAAATATGTTAGGGCTCGTCCCAACATATAGGTTGTGGATTGGATCTAGTAGCTTCAATATCAAACACATTTATCTCATCTCTATCTTCATGCATTTCCTTTCATCACTTGTATAGATTTATATTACCATGATCATGATGGATAATTTATTCATGTTTATAGTTATTGTATTAAGTGATTATATCTTGATCTTGTGTATTTGGTACAACCCAATATGGAGCTATTTGCATTATGGTTCTACATTAGAGTTAGGTAGGTTTTGGTATTTTTTTCTATGTTTAGGAGGAGCTTCCAAATTAGTTCCTACGACTACATTTCAATGCCTGTGAGATCAAAATCTTTTCCTGTAGAGTAGCGCCTTGGCGTCGCTGGTCTAATACTTTTTAGGTTTATGAAAAGTATTTAACTTTCAATCAGTGCCTACATTATGTTAACCAATGCCTATGAATTTTAGCATCTATGCTTGTAATTCAAGGCCTCCGCCTCTCTATACTAACACATTGCAGCCAAAAGGTATATTTTGTGGATCAACATATGCACCTATAGACCACCCCCTATGTAGATCAACACCTCCACTTATTTTTTCCACCTTCTCATTAATTGACATGTGTGCTATGTTTTGAATATCAAGTGATTTTTTCTTTCTTTCTTGATGATTTGTCATAGGTAAAGTAACATGGTAAATGAATATTACACGCTTAATCATTGTAGGAACATATTTCTATTTGGTGTTCAAAATGAATCTTTTGTTAGATGGATTCTATGGATTAGCCTAGTCTCCTCTATTTGTAGTTGTGACTCCTTGACTAGCTTGGTTTTCTTTTAGCTTGTTAGACGTTGTCTGAACTCTTTTGATACAACTCAAGGAAAATGTACATTATATCCTAATTGTATACTTGGGTTGACTTGGAGCCCTTGGAGGTGTGGGGAGAATATTCCTTGTACATGATCATGAAATGATCATTGTTATTATATTATTACTTATGCACTTGTATCTTATATTATGCACTTTTTAATGTAATTATACATGCCTGCACACATGCACACACACACACACACACACACACACCCACCCACCCATCCACCCACCCACCCACCCACCCACACACACACACACATTTTAAGGGTTCATTGGCAAGACATTATATTCGGTATCAGAGCCCATATTCATATTCTCCAGGAACTTTGGTGTGTATATACCCATTATGATTTTTGTGAATGATGTGTAGTTTTTATGATAACCTTTTGATGCTTATCATTATTCTCTCATTGCCTTAGTGTGACTTTTAGACATGTTTTTGTCAGTTCTAATCTACATCTTATTTTTTCTCTAAAGAATGCCTCCTAAAAAGAGAGATGGTCAATGGAATCCTCATCTAGAAGACCATGGGGAGGAGCATCAAGAGGACAAGCATTGTGAAGAGGAATATAAGGATGACCATATGAAAGACAATCAAGAGGATTGATGGGATAATCTGGGAGATGATCAAGGAAGTGATGATAAGAATCCTCGTATAGTTTAATTATTACATGAGCTTATTTCTTGATTGTGACCTTGTCAAGGGACATCTCACCAAGCATAGTTATAACCATTTGATCTCAGTCATCATGAGGATAGGAGATAGTGTGAGTGTTCTCCTTACCCAACTTTCTCTAGAGCATGAGAGAGATCATATAGCTATGGATGCAAATTCTATTCATTTAGAGAACATGGGAAAGCTTATTAGGTTACGTCCACCCACTTTTGAAGTGACTTATGGTGTTAAAAGGCTAAGACTTGGCTAATAGATCTTGATCATTATGTCGCTATGCATTCGTATACGAGAAACACTAAAGCCTAGTGTATCATCATGCACCTTACAAGTTTTTCCTAGTGTACCATCATGCATGTAGAGGAGAATAAGTTTTGTTTGGATATCACTTATATGTCACGGGAGATCTTTTTAAGAGGTTTTGTACATGTATCCTTTCTGATCATTAATGTCAGAAATGTGTTGATGAGTTTTATCAATTTCATCAGTCATCCATAATTGTGGACTACTACGAGCATAGGTTTTTTTAGATGATACAATATACTAGTATTGTGGATGATAAGCCTATGCTAGTGCAACGCTTTGTTTGGGGCATTAATGCTTGTATAAGTGGTGAGATTTGGGTTTTTCAGTCTAGGAATCTAGAGGATTTCATAGAGAAGGCGAGATTGGTTCAGGAGAACATTTCTAGGGGCCTTGGAGGTAGAACAAGAGTATAGGTTAACAATGCTCATCCACCTAGGTCGTCTGTAAGGTTTATAGGAACAACTCTTAGGACATTGTAGATCATATTCTACAACTCCTAAGAGAGGTTGTCAGCAGCACTGTAGATAGAAGTATTCTCAGGGTTAGTAGACTGTTTGCATTGGAGGTACCCGGGGAGCTAGAGGTTGTAATTGGTATCATAGTAGGAAGTTCTAGCATAGTCACCCATCCCAGAGTGTGCAGTAGAGTGCTAGTAGAAATATTTTCTACAGTAGAGTGCTAGTAGAAATATTTCCACCAATTGAGTGCACCTTCTGCAGAGCATGGCAATAGTTTGGGGAAATGTTTTACCTTTGGCTAGCATAATCATAAGGCATCTCAGTGTCTTCAGAGAGTAGTTCCAGGAGCTAGTCCGAGATTTCTACTAGCACTCTATTGCACAATGTCCTCTAAGATTTGAACTTGTACCTTCTTTGATGAACACAAGTTCTCCTTTATTAGCCCAGCTTAAACTGTAACTACAAATCCTGGATGAATTCAGACTTAAAATTGTTATTCTACCTTACTGAACACAAGTCAATTGCAACAGCCCTTGAAGATGAGAATCATTTTCCAGCAAAGATATCTCTAACTATCGGGCTTCAGGTCGAGTCCCATTTCTACTCTGTTTCATTGAGTAAATCATTGGAGAGCTCCGTCACAGATATTGAGCTAGGGAAAATCATGGAGGCCACGATTGATCTGCTCAATTACCTGGGCTTGAAGATTTCTAAAGCAACTTCTTCCCAGTAGTTGGGTGATTGAGTAGTCCTCCGTCCGCAGGCCACATATAAATCTAGAATGGACTCTGTATGATAGCACTACCGGAAAGGCGGTGTCTATTTACAGGCCTCAAAGTTTTTCAGTCTTCAACTCGAAGACTTGGACTATTTCCCTAATACATGTATCTGCACATTCTTAAATAGCGAATCACCATTATGGCCACTGGTTTAATCTCCACTTGTTACAATCCGCGCTCAACTGAGCACTTTTCAGTGAACGAAAGAAAGGTTTTTCTTCTTCATGGGTAATCTTTCTTTTTCATTTCATGATTCAATTATATAGCTGACATAAACTGCAAATACGTTGCAGTGTAAGTTGAAAATTCTTATAGTATTGAGCGTATATTTTCTCTGTATTGTTTATATTGCCGGGATGTTGCAGAGTTTTGTTTGTCAATAAACAAACAATTTTAAAAATATGTTGCAATTTCTCCCAATTTGCATATGGATAAAATTAGGGATTGTTTTGCATAGAACTTTAAACTCGATTGGCGTAAATAACTACAGTTTTTTTTAAGTGACATACGTTACGAAACTTTCCTAATGCAGAGAAAAGTAGTACAAAAATGAAGATACATGGTGACAGTCACAAAATAACCCACGTTAAAACTACATCTAGATTTTTCTAGTTTGCATGGAGCTGCATATAAGTTCTAGAATTCCTTTCAAAGGTCTCTATAAATAGAGCATATTGTCACCATTTTTCTAGAATTCCTTTCAAAGGTCTCTATAAATAGAGCATATTGTCACCATTTTTTTAAAATGCAAGTTGAATTAAAAGTTTTTATTGCTATAGTGATTCGCAGAAGCTTTTGTCTGCTCCGCTTTTCTGCCTTCACAGACAAATCTTAGCATGCTATGAGCTCCGAACAAAACATTTCAGAACACGAAACAAATAAAGTTTCTCTCTCGGAAACACAAACACGTCTCCTTTCTTTAACAGCTTGCAGTAAAAATTAGTTGTATCGATGAGCCCCACTAACAGTTGACCTTTAACTAGAACCAAAATTTCTGTGGCTCTTGGATGTGTTTGAGACACAGAAATCTTGGTTTTAGTTAGAGCCTAGAGCGTAGCTTGTATTCCCTGCTCGGACGAAGAAGTCTGCTGAAACCAATAATAAATTTAATTCTTTAATTTGAACCCATAAAGACTCCTGTCAACAGTATTAACAAATTCTTCTTCAAATTCGTTACTACATTAAAAAAATTCATTGCAAGATAGGAAAGCAAATGTTGGATATAAACTTATCTCCGACACTTGTAGTACAATTTCATAGGTACAATGCTTCAAACATATACCCACTTAGATTTTTAAAATATTCCTAAGACAAATGTAAGAAATTTTGTGTGATTGGAAGTAGAAGGCAATTGGAATCAGATTCAATTGCATTTAACTGTTCCAGTGGAAGATGCATGTATACTATCCAACTACCATCTCCTGCAGGGCTCTGAGTTGGCATGACATAGCCTGCTTCACCACCACAAGGGAAATGGTAACTTCCAAAAGTAGGCTTTCCCCATCCAAAATCAACATCATACAAAGGAAATCGTAGTCCAGAAGAGACCAAAACTGCAGGTCCAGATGACTGCACGTCATCTGTTCTAGAGTATATCTTGGCTAAAACAGGCGTTGGCTTTGCAGTCTCCACCAGGTCAATTAAGCTTTGAAAATGCTCCTCATTTGCTGCACTCTGTATGGCATCATGAACTAACCCTGCACTCCAACAAAGTGGTTTTCTTTTTATACAACGAGCATTAGACTCAGCAAAGGGCAAGATTAGAACATTGCCAAAGTAATTAGCAGAAATTCCGATCTCTCTTAAGCAAGGGCGGCCATCTACAACAATTCCTATTTTACAATTCACAGTGTCCCTCACCTTCTGGGTGCTTATCAGTAGCTTCCATAAGTAAGCACTGAATACTTCTAATTTGGTGTACTTGTTACCATCTCTGTTTGCACAAAATTGGAGATCCCTGATGTTCTTGACATCTAGATAGTAAATTCTACTTGCTAAAGGTGGATGAGGATTTTCTTGGCTGGATTCTTGTCAAGTATGCCTTACATACAGATTGTCAATTTCAGCACAGTAAGTAGGGGAATCTCGAGGGCATAATATGGAGCGTGTGATGCTTGGATTCTGAAGTACAGTTGAGTCATTTCTAGAAAGATTTGCCCAACTTGTGAAAAACATGTTTGCAGAGTATGCATCTGCAATTCTGTGGTCAAATGTGCAGCCAACAACAATGCCTCCACAGCTAAACTCTGTCACCTGCAGATACCGAATTTCGTTTAAGTTTGTAATACAGAAAACAAAAGAAGTGGTAAGAAGTATGTGCTCTATAAAATCTTTACCTGAACAGCAAAAACAGGAATTCCATCTTCTTGAAAGGGCTTTGAAAGTAAAGGAACAAGCTTCCCCTGGACAGACTCATCAGGGTTGTATAAATTCAAGTGAGAAAGAGGAGCTGCAGCATAAGCTCGGCTCAAGAGAACTCTCTTGTTATTGCAATGGAGTTTTGGTAGGCCAATACTATCTGTAACCAATCTTCCTGCAAATACATAATAGGACACCAACACCTTCGAGAGGGAAGTCTTCAGATGAGATAATGCTGATGCAAAAGTCATAGGAAAGGGGTTCTTATAACAGAAGAACACATGCACAGAAACTGGAGGAATAGTGAGATCCAGATTTGACAGAGGAAGGATGTGCTGCTGCATTGAAAGAGCAGGCACTATAACTTCTGTGTTGACAATCTTCAACTCATAATCTTTAGAAATGGGAGGGTTAACAGAAGCCATCTCAGCACAATCTCTACAAACTTTCTCACCAATGAAAAGCTTCAACCATTGCCGTAAATTTATAGCATCAG
Organism: Chamaecyparis obtusa; assembly: GCA_027943335.1. NCBI lineage: Eukaryota > Viridiplantae > Streptophyta > Pinopsida > Cupressales > Cupressaceae > Chamaecyparis > Chamaecyparis obtusa. The sequence continues at coordinate 3,153 of BSBK01004920.1, read as the reverse complement.
AAGTGCCTATTTCCTTGGTAATTCTGAGTCATTGCGTAAACAATTTTTCTTGTTAATTCTTCAGTCGCCTGTTCCCCACGATGTAGTATTTGTCTTATCCAAAACAACGTGGAACATATTTATGTAAGAACTGTGCTGGTCCTATCGCGATTGCTGGTTGTGTCCGAGTGTGTTCCCAAGAACGCAATTTGTCTTATCCAAAACAACGTGCAACGTGTTAAAGCAAGAATTGTGATTTTTTATTTTGTGATCGTCTTTTTCCACGATTTAAATACTGTTTAATTCCATTCGTAGTGGATATTGTTTAGAATAACATTCTTTCCCACTTCAATATTGATTTAAGTACTATAACAACGCAGCTTCCAAAACATGTCAAAAAGTTTCCATGATTGAAGTGTCCACCGGATTCAGACGCGGTGTGTACTTGCCTTCCGTGTTTTTCGCAAATTTTGGCACCCAACTTTAAACCCATATGACGTTTTATTCTCAAACATTTAACATAGAATTATGTTCTATTTTTATGGATTTTAAAGGTTAAATTTAAAAAAACATAAAATTTTGTATTATAGGTATGGTGTGTAATTTGAATCTGCATGTGAATAATTTGTTTTTAAAAATAAAATAAACTGTGTATACTGGAATTTTGTTGAGTGTAGCTAGTTAAGCTAAATATAGGCTATTTTAAGTTGGTCTATAGAGTAGTAACTTAGAGGTGTGCTCTTTGAGTTCAGGTTGACCTTTTTAAAAGGATGAAGAATAGGGGCCGGGTCTAAGAGTCAATCACCTACTTGTGTATATATTATTCAGTTTTACCACATATTTTTACTATATATTGTAACTAAATTATCCAAATGTAAATAAAAAAATTTCTAAATGTTGATAAAAATGAATCATACTTGAAGACACGAGAACCTATAAATGTTATAGTAAAAGTACATAAATATATTCATTAACAAGTAAAATAAATATATTTTTGTCTTAAATAAAATATCATAGTTCTCTATTATATGCATGTCACTTAAAAAATAATATACCCACTTAATAAAATAAGATGCTCACTTAAACAAGTAATGTTATCTTAGTGTACAAATACTATACTTATGTGTACAACTATTGGGTTAGTAGTACATATGCATTAGAGTATTTCATATTAACAATTTGTCTTATAATAAATATAAAAGGTGAACACAACAAATGCCTTGTATTTTCCCATGAAACGTGTGAGATTGTCAAAAAATTTAGCGTTCAACTATTGGTCCCTTTGCGTTGGATATAAGTTATATTTTATATAATAATATGTTATTTTTATAACAATAAAATATTTTTTGTGTTTCAAGTATTGGTCCTTTTGCGTTGGATATAAAAGCTAGATATAACAAATATTTATGCTTACTAATAGGTATTTGGTCCATTTAAGTTGTATATATGTTATATTTAATATAGAAATACAGTATTCTACGAATAAAAAATAATATTTTAATGTCAACTGCTAGGGATATTTAGATTAAGCTTTGGTCATATATTTAAAATGTCATTTTTTGGACACGTTTCACTAGGTGAGCTATTTTAACAAGTTGTGTGATGAGTCACCCTTCAAACCTTGGTTGTAGGTAGTTAAGTGTCCATTTTACATTTGTAAAAAATACGAAGGTCTTATGATATTCCATGCAACGACTACATGTTGATGAAATTAGCCCTCACGACTATTGGTCCCTCTCCCCTAACAATAGAAAATAGATATATGACCAATAGTTATTTATTAGGGAAGAAGAGATAAAGAATTGTAAATTTATTTGATGGTTATAGATTTAGATATGAAGTTACATCATAATGTTTGAAAGAGGATAATCAAAGTGATAGAAAATTTAAGTAAGAGGAAGAGGTAAAAGTAAACAAAGAACCAACAAAAAGAGTTGTAAAATTTTGAGTATGAATTGGAGTAGTTTTGGTGGATCTTGAAGGAATGTGCAACATGCAATGAAAATGAGAAAAATATGAAAAAGAATTGTGAGGATAAATATTCATCTTGTGGGCAACAAAATTTTTTGGAGAGAAAAGCCAATGACTCAATGATTAGCCAATAAGTGAAATTGTTATAATAAGGAAAGATAAAATCCCCTCAAGATTTGAAAAACAAAAATCAGTGGATTAAGCACATTTGAATGAAATATTTCAAGAGTTCTAAATAGTGGAGATAAATGAATAGAATGATGATAAATAAGATATGTGAGATGTTTTTGTTAAGTTGCAATACCTTGGTGAAGGAGAAGGCATTAAAGAATTCAATGAAAAAAGGAAAAGACTTGAAAAACTACAACAAGAAGGAATGGGTCTGATGACAAGATGAGGCCCAAAATATTGTAGCATTGCAAGAAAACTAGGTTGGAGAGAACAGTTGCGATAGAGATGGAGATCTTTGGGAGCAAAATATGTGATGAAGGTTTACTGTCTTAACATATTAGAATTACTTGAAGCACAACTAGAGGAATGTTAAGAGAAACCATTAATGATGGAAAAGGAGTAGAGAAAGAGAAAAAACATATGGAAAGTATTTTTTTAGGATCAGATTATAGAAATGTAGATAAGAAATAATTTAAACAAGTTGACACAATAAATACCCTAGGAAACCTTCCAAGTTGAAAGTGAAAAACCCAGCAACAAATACCTTCAATATATATAGAGGTAAGTTATTACAAAATGATCAGGTTTATGGTTATTCCTCAATCTGATCTAGAATAATGCTGAAGATAAATCTCTGCAACATGCGATATATATATACTAATCTGAATACATATATGTATCTTTGTATATTGATATGAATAACTCAGTCATTGAATTCGATCTACTCAATAAATGTAAATCAGTCTCTTCTATATATATATATATATATATATATATATATATATATATATATATATATATATATATATATATATATATATATATATATATATATATATATATATATATATCTTCTATTTGTATGATATCGATCTTTCAATATGCTATGAGAGTGGGTCCACCATAGCTACTCCCAGAGGGTGGAACAAGGGCTTTTACCTCAAACTCCTCTTTTACAACTTGAAGAATGCATTACAATGGTCAACACCTCAAATTTCTCTATCTCAAAGAAAAATGCTATAAGGGATTGCA